>JAKTUH010000056.1:0-37121 GCA_030556585.1 Geotrichum carabidarum
AAAAAAAAAAAAAAACTAGCAGTTGTTTGAGGTATGAAATTCTCTCGCCGCAAAACACAACTAAAAGCAAATTAAGCAAAAAATATCAAGATTGATAGAAATGATTGGATATAAAACAGCTCGATTCTTTTAAATGTACAAAATAGAAGCTTTTTTTAATTTAATATATAAAAGGTATTTATATAAGTTTGTAGAATAAGTTTCAGAAACATTTGGCACTATGGCCGAGCGGTTAAGGCGAAAGATTAGAAATCTTTTGGGATTCTCCCGCGCAGGTTCGAGTCCTGCTGGTGTCGTATTTTTTATTTTGGCAATGATAAACCATTGCAATTGATGTAAGAAAATACAACGATCAAGTCGATGAAGTCAATATTGGGTTCTTTGAATTCTTAACTTATTAATTTTTTTTTCAATGGTTTGATTAGTTAAAATAAAACGCTCTGGTGAAACGAGCTCATGCCTAGTGATCAGTCTGTTGTGTTGAAAAAAGTATGATAATAGATACTCATGAATGAATGGATGAGTCTAACTAACAATCGATCTACCTATCTGTTTGAATCCATTGGAATCTAGCATGATTTAGATCCTGTTTAACAGAATTTCAGACTTAAAAGTGTGTGGAAGCCTCAGCCGACTCTTCTCAATTGATTAAAGCCAACTTCCCCTTAAATCAGCCAGCCCTTTGAAGAAAATCTTCTGGTGTACATTTTGCTTGCTATATATATCCGGGTCTGGACGTACTTTGAGAATATATTGTCTATCAGTTTAGAGCAGGTAAGCGAGGAGGTGCGATATATTTAATTATCTGTATACGTGTATATATATATATATATATATATATATTATGTGCATGCACCTCTTTTTTCAGTTACAAAACGAGTACTAGATCGATATGCATGGGTGCCCATTCTCTTTTACCCGCATCCATGGTTGGCGTTAATTAATATTGTTGTTCCCGCAATTCTAAGCCAGCGTTGCTAGATATAAGGCATCCTCTCTTAAATACTATGGAAAATGTCAGCGTCGTCTATAGCAACTAGACAGATGGCTGTGAGATTGCAATAATGTCTTTCTACTCTCATTGACCAGGTTGCTTAATTTTCTAGATCAAAGATGTTGCGCGGGCCACTGCAGACAGCTGTACCAGTAATCTGAAAGGATATAACGGTCACACATACATAAATGTCATGATTAATTCCATATTTATAATATATGCATGCCTATAGTTGTTGCAATGTATCTAACCATGGTGCACTGGCTTTATGCATGCGGAACCGACTCTATATATTGACAGTATTGTGTAAAAAGCGCTAGAAACTTGCAGAATCAAAAGCTTACTAGCGCTAACTAGCGTATGTATACACGTATATACCCATATATATACTAGCGCTCCATTACAACACGTATATATATGTACAACTTAAGGTTAATATTTAAAAGATAGTGAAGACACTAGCTAGTGTAGCAATTTTCAGCAGGCATATATATATGGTTTAGGAGGATAGACCAAATTTAGAAGGTGTAATCATTGATGTTGATTGAATGATAATATTACCTTGGCCTGCAAACCGAGCCGCGGGGTGTGGCCAAATTTCTGATCTCACGGTTAACTTTGAAGGTGGTTGGCCAGAACTATAGATAGGCTCCATCATAATCAAGTATATATGAGATTAAACTGCAGATACGATAATGATAATATTGTTAACTTTGTCTTTTTGGCACATATAAATAGCTGATAGTTGTAATTAATATTATGGGAATGATCAACATAGATCGTCTGATGCGTTGATATTAATCGATTGCCAGGGTTTGATTACATTTATAAATTGGCGCAATGTCAATATATATTATGTATTCATGAATCAAAATTAAAAGCAGGCTATCTGATATACTATCAACAATTAAGATCAAAAATGCTGAACGGAAAACTAGAAAATAAATCAAAGAGGAAACAATGGTGGGTCTCTGAACAACAGCAAAGTTTGTGGCTCTATATCCTTACAAATATCCGGTTTCCTCCAACAGCCTCGTCATCCTCTCATTCGCCCTTTCCCGAGGTTCTAAAGCTAGCGATGTCTCGTACTGTTTATCAATAGGCGCAGCTTTCAAAAACCCAGTATTGAGAAGAACCTGAATGGGAGCTATTTCAATGTAGTTATATCCCATCTCCTGGTATTGAACAAAATCCTTGATCAGCTCGGCCATCTTGAGTCGCCTTGACATGTTAATTCCGTTTGCACTGTCTGGTGAGCCATCAATGCTATCTTCAATGGCATTTAAATCGTTCAGAAAAACCCCCAAGAACGGAATGGCTGGTGGATTGACAGCGCCAATGAAACAGCGGTAGTCCTGGAAGTTATTCGTAGACATCATTAGCTTGTTCATACTGTCTAGGAGAGCATGAGTTCGGCTTCCTATATTTCCCCAAGTCCGCTTCAAGCGATGAATGGCAGCTGAGGACAATGCAGACACGATAGCCATCATGGACGAAAAGTTTTTACATTGTCGGCACTGATCAGCAACGTTCACAAAATAGGTTATCGTTTGAGCACGTTTCTTTGTATCGGTACATTTTAATACCACATAACCAACCCAATTGATAAGTTCGTTAGAGCTATTAATGAAAGCGTCAATGAATTTGGGTTCCTCAGGCCCACCTCGAGCCATAACTTTGCGTTGTTTTCGACACAATACTTCAGTTGGCGTTATCTTTTCCATAATCTTAAACTGTCTCAAAGTCAATTGTCGAGCCATCTCTACTGGATCAATATCTAGAACCTTGATTTTCTTCATATTGCGGGGGAGGATAGATGCTGGAGAACTCTCAGCAAATTTTACACCTCGCTTTGTCGTGACACCAGTCTTGAGAAAATCCTCGATAATCTGACGAATCTTATCGTGACCTGTAATTTGATCTGCAGCTAGCTGATCATTAAAAGACAGCATGGAAGCTAGAAGAATCTTGGTCGCTTTTGTTGAACAATCCTCATACCAATACTCGTCCAGCCACTTCCTCAAAATATTTGCAACTCGCTGTTTAATAGGAAGCTGTTTCTTATCTTTCCAAAGATTCAAGTCCTCCTGCAATAATCCATCTGGCGGTTGAATTCCATAGCGACGTACCAGCTCCTGAAAAAGTACTTGAGGTGATGTAAAGCTTTTGAAGGTGAGTAACACTGCAGTGTTGAAAGTGGGGTGGAGCGCATTATGCTGGGTCAACCTTTCAATTATCGCATTCAATGTGCCGCGCTTGAGTTGGCGCTTTGCATCATAGACCAGTTCATGCTTATACTCCAGTTTCAAAAACCATGGCACATCCTCTTTATTGCTAGAGATGGCAGACGTTGCAAAGCTACTAGCCGACTCTCTGCGACCGATGACGCGCGCCCGGTTGTGAGAGAAATTTCCGCTGCTCAGGGACTCCATACTGTTAACACTACTCAGGCTGTTGCGACCCAAGATATCACTTCTTCCACTAGCTAGTGTAAATACTGACTGGACAATCTCGTCAATAGTAGCAGCCGTTTCCAAAGTTTGGGTCTTGATGATTTCCTCATTTGAGTCTCTGGAGGGCTTAAGTTCATCAACAGTAGAAACAGCTAGAGATCGAGCAAGGGCATCCAAAAGACCTTCGCCAGAATTGCATTTAATGATGGCTGAGTTGATGGTAATGATTCCATCAAAAAGCAATTGCTTGAGATTAACAAAATCGTACAGGGAGGAAAGTACAGCTACCGGTGTATTCTCAGGGTACAGGATAGAAGAGGGAAACCAGCTGGGCTTGGATCGGGATCTACCAGCTGAGAAGTCGATGGAATCAACTAGGTTGAACATGTTGCCCACAAGCGCTGAGTATGAATTGAGAGTTGAAAGTAGCAATTGTTGGCGCTCTTGCAAAAACCTGCTGGACGACAAAGCAGAACCCTCAGATGTCGTTATAGTCATTTCAAGTAAATTTTCAATTTGTTGATGAACTTCTGAAATAATGTTGCGTTGATTCTCAAGAACACTGACGACATCAGGACAAATTGGAACGCTAGCTTGCATAGGAAGCAGTTCGAATGAGTTGTGATCTCTGCCTAGAGGTGTCGAAAGATCATCAAGCCATGCAGCAACTCTAGACTGTTGAATTCCAAACAGAGCATCTTGTTGCGAACTGATGGCTGACGACGACGTGGACTCGTCGGAGTCTAGTTCTATGAGTTGGCGGAAAACGGCAATAAACGACTTCGTGTCAGAAATCAGATTAGCTGCCTCTTTGGTGTTTGCCTGACTGTTATCTAGACGGTTTGCCAAATGAGCCTGATTTTTAAAAGAAGTAACAAAATTAGCATGACGCAACTTCGCAGACCTGTCTTTGGCAGTTGATATGTCTATTGACAAAGCCAGTTTGGATATACCCGAAATCATGCACCTG
This sequence comes from Geotrichum carabidarum, assembly GCA_030556585.1. Classification (NCBI taxonomy): domain Eukaryota; kingdom Fungi; phylum Ascomycota; class Dipodascomycetes; order Dipodascales; family Dipodascaceae; genus Geotrichum; species Geotrichum carabidarum. Next base: position 4,418 of record JAKTUH010000056.1, read on the forward strand.
TACGTTTTCGAAATAGAGGAATTAGCCGAAGAAGGTGTGGTACCTGGTGGGATGCCAGCTAAAATGGATACATATCCAATGAAAGAACAGAGATCATCGTAAGCCTTTAGCGAGATCTCACGACTCCCTTGATTAAAAGTCAGCACCAAAGTCTCTCCAAGGCCGTCTAGCTGACTTAAAACGTCTGCCCAAGATTTCAATGAGTGGAAGGTGTCAACAGACTTGAACTGAATTTGAGATTCTGCGCCTGACTTTTTAGGGACTGAGACAGGGGTAGCAGAAACAGTCGAGGAAAGTTGCTGATCATGATGGTCAAGCTGGTACAGTTAGAAAAAAAAAAAAATACTAAGGAAACACTTGAGCACATACCTTGAATGAATTTGCCGAGTTTTCTCCAATGGAGGCTAAATCGTTAATGGCATGCTGAAATTCCTGAGGGAGAAATGATGTGTATGCTTTAAGAGAATGATTCAGGAAATACTTGCCGGATTTGGTGTCGCAAATAGTCCATTGAGACGGTGAGAAATCCTTCAAGTCAGTTAACTCATAGTAATTATAATCAGTGGTCGCTGGATTAAAGTCAGAGGTGGCAGCAGATGATTCTATTTGACTCAAGGCTGCCCGATCGCTCACTTGAGACCATGATCTCACACGCTGAAGATCTTTTGACGTTTGGGGTGAAGAAGTGGATCCTCTGACATGTGTTGCTGCTGCTGCGAAAGGAACGGCGTGGAGTTGTATGCGGGCGCCATTATTACTGTTTGAGTCTGCAGATGAAGTATCTGAAAAGGTACTGGCGTCGCTGGAAATCAGGTTAAGGGGAAGGGGTTCAGTGTAATTGCTGGGGAACCAACCCCTATGGCCTTGCGGATTAAGACCATCCCACCAGCCAGACTCCAGTTTAAGAAAGACCCTGATAATATCTCCAGCTTTGAAGGATAAAGAAACCTGTTTCTCAGACGTGAAGCTGTACTTGGCTTGAACATGATCGATGACTTTCGCGTTGGTAACACTGGCAGGAGTTGATCCCGACGACGAGATAGAAGATACTGACGGAGAGTTTGGTTGACGGTGCGATGAAGATTCTGCGTTGTAAGAAGAGTGAATTTGTAGAAGAAGATCTTTAGGTCTCGTTTCTGTTTGTGGAGTCCTTTGCGTTTGTTGAGAGAGTAGTGAGTTCTGAGATGATTCGAAGGTTCCCGAGGTGGAGGCAGAACTGGAACTGGAACTGTCCGCTGTTGTTGTTGGATGTATACTGATAGAAGAATCCATCATGGCTTCAGCTGTAGAAAACTGGGCCAGCGGGTTGCTGGAAGCTTTAGAGCCGTTGATTTTAACGTTCACCGGCCCTGAAATGACTGCCCTTGGGGCAGAAGCTTGCCTTTTCTTACTGAACATTGAAATAAGGACAAGAGCATGAAAAGGAGGAGGATAGAGGAAGAAGAGAAAAGTCAAAAAAAAAAAAAATATTTGAAAGGAGACTGTTATATGTCGGCTCAGGTGCTAGCTCTTTGATTTTAATTGACACTGCAGGCATATTGGATTTTCGTAGATTTGTGCTATGAAATTTCTTTTCCTAGTATTCAGTCCAGACTTTGCTTTTATATCTATATCTATATAGTTGATAAATTCTGCACCATGAAAAAGAAATTTTAAGGATCAAACCGTTTTCTCTTCCATTATATAATTCAAAGGCTCCAGATATATATCTATAAGAGGATCCTGGATTGAATAGGGGACGGCCTTAAGGTGAGAGCTAGCTGGTTACACCGGCGCAATAACTTGGGCTTTTCTGTCTCCTGTTCAAAGTAATAACACCAGGGGAATCCTTTTATCCAGAGATTTATCGAAATTTCTGACTGAGATCTCCAATTGAGCAGTTGTTTGAGCAAGGAGAAAGTCAAGCAAAACCTCCTTTTCCATCTAAAATTTAGACTTCTACCATATGGTTGGTGATGCATGCCATTAATTGGCTTGATGCAAATTACATGCGGTCGGTTTAGTGACTACATCAGGCTCCTAACCATGCAGGAAGTAAAATAGCCTTATGTTTTTCATCGCGGACGATATATCGATCTATAAAGCTAAAATTCCTCAATTTGCAAATCAAGTATACTGGCAGTCATTGCAACAGATGCTGTTTCGACCATTCTCCAGCTGGTAATACAGAAACTATAGTAGCTGACTTCTAGAGTGGACTACCGCACCTGTAACAATTATACAGTTCAACACTTCATGACGACATCAACATGACGCTACCATTGCCCACCTGACATTTTACATTCCATGGATTGTAGCCAAGTAAACAGGTTTGATTCTGCGACTTGAAGGCATGTAAGTTTGTGCTATGTGTATACGCTATACTGGCATTGTATATGCCAACTCCTGCTTCATCAATTGTTCACCACCAAAGTACTTCATGTAACCTCTTACAAATCGTAGATGAGACTTTAGTCTAGTCCTTCTCTGTTCAAGTTATTGCAGATAGTTTGGACTTACTATCGTGAACAACGCTACGATTTGACGAAGTTTATTTTTGGCACTAAGTTGAATCGCTCGATCAATCACCGACTCTAGCAAGCAAGTCGCGAGATCCACCATAGATTAAGATCGTAGCGAAAATACATAGTCAGGCATGGGATGGGTCACACATTCTCATGTACAGTTCCGACGCAAATGCATCTCTGTTTCGTCTCGCTTCCACCATGCCACTTCGTGCATGTATGCGTGACAAGTGCCAGTTATATCATGACCAAAAATAGCTTTCATGAAATTCAGGGGATCAGTGTATACGTCAAAGTTGAATTAATTCAAGTCAAAAACCCAGGCAGTCAAATTGCAATGATCTACACATGGTAGTTGCACAGGCTGCTAAACTAATGGAGAATGAAATAAAACTGCTTTCTTCACTGGTTCAACCCTTAGCTTTGCCAAGCTTCAAGTCACCAATCAGCTGCTCATCTCAACTAATTTGGCGAGTAGCCCTCAAAAGTATATAGCAGTTGACATTTGGCCCCTGGTAAAGACAGTACGATATATCCAACTTCATACAGAAAAACAATGGTGCTAGTGCGCCAAAAAGTTGCCTCGAGCCGGATTCGAACCGACGATCTCGTCATTACTAGTGACGCGCCTTACCAACTTGGCCATCAAGGCTTGTTTACTTGGGAAAAACGCTACATGTTTTACATTATATAATTTATCATTTGTGAAGGGTAAGGGTTACTTAATATGAGACTAGGGTTACTTGAATGGCCATCGGTTCAGAGAAATCCCGTGGATCGGATCCGCAACCTAGCTCGCATGAGAATTTAAGCCGTACCATTAAGCTACTTACTGCCGACATCTGGATCAGACCAATATATGAAATATGTCTTCTTTCGATGTTTACTACAGAGGGCGTTAAATTGATTTTCTATGAATCTTGATTTCCCACCAGGCCGACTTGATGCTGTGGGTGCATCCTAGTGACAGAGCTGATCTTTTCCCTTCTATTGATTAGGGTGTAAAAGTTAGGGCTTCTTTGGCTGCTTGGAAAGTATAGAGCAAATTCGTTTCCTTGCTAAAGTTCTCTGCTTTAGACCTATATCATACAATCTATCTTTTCCAATGCTTAGTTCTCTATATGGGGGCTTTTTTTTTGCCAAGCTTGATTGGAAAATTGATATGTAGCTACATGTTTATTATAGATCTCACTCATTGGTGTTTGATCTTCGATCTCTGAATAGTTGCGACGGCCAAAATGAGTATTCCAATAAGGGAGACACAAGAGATTCTTGGATTTTCAGGTTTGAACCCACGGCAGCAGCAGTTATGCGCACTAAATTGACAGAGCCATTTCTTTGAAAAGTTGTGTTCACCTTCCCAATATTGTTGAGCGGCAAGAAAGATGGAATCAGGTTATTTAGCTACTCCATAAAAAAGCGAAAATTTCATGTTTCGGATACTGCAGTCCAGATGAAATTTTTGATAAAAAGTCATGATAGTAGAAGTCATAGCAGTAATATCAAATAATTGACAGCTGAACCCCTGATACAATCCAATTGCAGTTCCGTTGAATTTGTAGCAGAAGGTCCTTGTAGACCTATGCCATGGCTTTGCTAATTATTACTTCAAATTTGCAAGCATTCCTTGAAAATACATTCATTATTTCATAGCTATAGACATCTTTTATTTCTTTCACTTTTCAAGCGTTCAAAACTAACCGTATTGCGGACTCAATTTTGATAAAGAGTAGAATTTCTTGACTGCGTCTCCCGACTACTTGTCAATTCGTTAGAAGCTTTCTACATCCTAAATGCATCATATCGTCAATTGTAGTTTAAGTAATACATTTTGATTCTCCTTGTGAGTTTATTCAAAAAGTATCATCGTAAGTCGTGATTGATACCGAGCACACGTCATTATAAATCAATCTCATCATAACAAAAACCATTCCAAGATTTTCAGTGCCGGCGGTGCAAGAGGAAAACTTTTTGAATTCCTACTAGAATCGTGATCGAGTTGAGTAGTATGTATCGTTTGAAACAATTGCCGCTGGCTTGGATATTTCTTTGTTTCAATATCAGACTATTGCAAAAGCAAGAGCATTGGAATAATATTTGTTTGATGCGGTGTTTTCTCGTTGTGCGCAGAAAGGCATCGATGCAGATAAGTATGTGTTGAGTTTGAGCAATTGTGAGACAAGAAAGAGTAAGCGCAATCAAGAAAACGCAATTATAACCTCATATGGTTTGAAAGGGTATATTTTTTTAATGGGTCGAGTGCTGATTTCATGCTAAAAGGTTACTCTAGTTGCTGCTGTATCGCGGGTAGTTGTATTTCACTCGCCGATATTCTTGACGATCTTGCTTCTCTTTGAGGTCATTCTCTCTCTTGAGTTCGCGATCTCGACGCCATTTCTTGAGCTGGAATGATAACCTGTGATAGGAGGAGCTCGGCACTTGATCAAGAAGAGCGGAAAACTGGGAAGACACAGGGAGTTCTCCTGCTGCTGATATGCGACGGTTCATTTTGAAATATGCAAATAAAATTAATAAAACAAGATAAATAGTAAAAGACATGGGTAAATCGAGTCAAAAATTATTGGAAATGTGGGTTGTTATATATTTTGATCCTGATGGTTGAAAGTAATGTTGTAACCTGAAGTTTTACAGACAACGATTGAAACATAATCCAGCCGTTAAGCTGTCACCTTAAGTTAAAACAAGAGTTTTGGCAATAGCCTGTCTGTTTCAAGAATGACACAGCAACATATATACCTTTTACGTGCGTGATGATCTTTTAATAGCAAAGTTGTGCGTATCTAACTTGGGGCTGTGTGAAGGTGCGTAGTTAATACGACGATGGCTGGCGAATATACAATGGCGAGAAGGCTTGATGTCTACTCCGCCAGCCTCAATGGCCACCTGCCGAACAATGGCAGAAGGCGTACATATTATCATATAAATGCATCAAAACGTTTTCCTTTGAATACACGTACATGACCGCGACCGGTGCGACCTCAGACATCACAGGCCGTGAAACTGTATCACCAGACCGTGTAGTACTCACCCATGGGGTCCATGAAGAGGACTAACACCAAAGTATCTGAACTTGCTGTAAACAGTATCAAATTCTATTTCATCTTTCATCTTCAAAATCTTGTGCGCATGGCTTATCTCTTCCTCGTTCATGATCCGGTCGTGATCCCCCAGTCCAAGTCTCGTCTCAGCGACTGTCGTCGCCTCTTGCCATGGAGCCAAACACTTTTTCCTGCCAATAGAAAACACGTGACACGTTACCTAGACAACCTCAATTACGTCATTATATAGGTTTTGCTGATATAATCCTAGTTCTTCTCGCTTGTTGTTTTGATTTTCCCATGGAACATAAAATTTTGAATGAAAAAAAAAAAAAGTCAAGCCTAAAAAATCCTCCCTTTTTTTCCCTTCCAAGTTTTTTTTTTTCCTTCCTCTTCCTTCACACGACTATCCATCGTTCCAACCATCTCAACCCTCAATCAATCCTTTTGATTTGAACCCGATAACATTACAATGTCTGCTGAACAACAAACCGTTCCTACCTTTAAGCTTGTTCTTGTCGGTGATGGTGGTACTGGTAAAGTATGTGAAAATCTGTACATGATCTAGACTTTGTTGCTCTTTCCGCCAATTCAACGTATATTCCTACCAGACTCGATGGAGAAAAGACTTGCTTCAATTGCCTCAGCTTTCAGATACTTGAAACTTCTAAGGATGACACCTTTGCTTTGCTGTGTTGTGTTGGATGAATGTGTCTTGTCATTTTTGTACTTGCTTTGAGCCTGACATCAACACGCGCTACTCTTGTCTATTCTCGTGCTTAGGTTTGATTCTGTGCTAATCCATCTTTTAGACTACCTTCGTCAAGCGCCATTTGACTGGTGAATTTGAGAAGAAGTACATTGCTACCCAGGGTGTTCAGGTTCATCCTCTTGGGTTCTTCACCAACTACGGTGAGATCAAGTTCGAGGTCTGGGATACTGCTGGTCAAGAAAAGTTCGGTGGTCTTCGTGACGGTTACTACATTAATGGTCAATGCGGTATCATCATGTTTGATGTCACCTCCCGTATCACCTACAAGAACGTCCCCAACTGGCACCGTGATCTCGTCCGTGTTTGCGAGAACATCCCCGTCGTCCTCTGTGGTAACAAGGTCGATGTCAAGGAGCGCAAGGTCAAGGCCAAGGCTATCACCTTTCACAGAAAGAAGAACCTCCAGTACTACGATATCTCTGCCAAGTCTAACTACAACTTCGAGAAGCCCTTCCTTTGGCTCGCCCGTAAGCTGGTTGGTAACCCTGCTCTTGAGTTTGTTGCTTCCCCTGCTCTTGCTCCTCCTGAGGTTCAGGTTGACGAGGCTCTCATGGCCAAGTACCAGACCGAGATGGCTGAGGCCACCGCTCTTCCTCTCCCCGATGAGGATGACGCTGACTTGTAAGCCACTACACAGCATTTTTCCCATTTTTTGAAAGCTGCCTTGATGAAGTTTTGCTTTTTTTATATAAAATTACTGTTACAGATGAATTAACAATGAGAAATAATACACTAATTACACTCACTTGAACGCGACTGCTCAAGAGAGAGTAAGTGAGACAGTGATACAGGGTATATTAAGTTTTTGTTGTCAAGGCCCTACTTGCGTCTAACTCTGATGATCAATTGGCATGTTATTTCATCATTTAGGCCTTTCTGTGAACTGGATACTATAATACCAGAGACAGTATCATTTCATGCTTCTGATCCAATTCTTATGTCACTCGCTCGTGGATAGTCAAGTTGCCTGAAATATCGTGAAAGTTTCTGGTCATGTGACGATATGAGCCACTGTTGAGGCCAAGTTGTACAGACCAAATTTCAACTCCAGTTTGACCCAAATCATCTTTGAACAACTCATTTCCCTATTTTCTACAAGTACTCGCCTAAGCCAAGATGTTTTCAAGAATATCTCAGCTGGGTAAAAATATCACTGAGGAGTTTGAATCGGTGGTGAATTCGGCCAACAAGGCGAACTCCAATGCGAATGCGAGCGCAGGTAAAGACGGAGCTAAACAAGCAAAGAGAGACACCTCCATGACCTCAGCGTTCAACACCCTCAAGAGTAATGCAAAAATTTTGAGTCAGGAAACACCGGAACCTGGTGCGTTAGAAGTCGTGTTTATCAACAATCAGGAAGAAGCCAAGGAAACTTTGAATGACACAGACGATTCGAAGCCAGATCAAGAATCTAAATTCGAGGATCCCAAAGCTGAAGAAGCAGAGGCAACCGACAAGCCAGCAGAGAAAGAGTATGCCTCTGAAGTAAAGCAATCTGAGTCAAATGTTGCTTCTGAACCAGAGCCGGCCAGTGACGTTGCTATTTCCAAGGAAGTTGCATCTAAGCTCAGGAAATTCAAGAAGTACGAAGAAAAGTATCCAGGTAAGTGATCCACCCACAATCTCTGAGCAATTTTTCTAACATTGGTAGAACTGCTAAAAGCATATCGATTAGAAAAGAAAAAGTCAGAATTGATTGGCATATTTGAACGAGTTCTTCGTGAATATACTCCTTGTCACTCTATTGCCGAATCTGAGACACTTGTTGAGTATCTGCAGAATCTTACACTTAAGGCGTCTATGCAGAATGAAGAGCTACGACGTATGGCGGATGAGGCGACAAATATGAAGCAGGCACATTCAGCCGAAGTCAGAGAGCTCCAAAATAAAGCAACGGATTCGGAACAAAATGCATCAAAGGAAAAAGAAAGCCTTGAGGCCAAGTTAAAAGAGTTGGAGTCTAAGGTTTTTGAATTGGAAGAAGACGCTTTGAAGGTTAAGGACACTCATTCTGCAGAAGTCAAGGACTTGCAAGAAAAGATCACCACTCAGGAGGGTTCATCAGAGGAATTAACCAAAGTCACAGCTGAAAAAGGCACTTTATTAGAAAAGGTTAAGAATTTAGAGGCCAAGCTCAAGGAAGTTGCGATCTCAGATTCAACAGAGCTGGCCCAGATTCAAGATGCGAACACCAAGTTAACAGAAGATCTTGAAAAATTGCAAAAGAGTGAAGCTGAGCTCAAGAAAAGTAAGGGAGAACTAGAAGACACTCACCAAGTGAAGTTGAAAGAATTCGAGTCTGAGAAGAGTGAGTGGACCAAACAAGAGAGCGATCTCGCCAGCAAGCTGGCCAAACTGGACGAAGAATACAAGAAGGCCAAGAAGCAGATTGTGGATCACAGATCGACCAACGAAAAGCTTCAAAATGATCTTGACACTAAGCATGTTGAACTTAAAAATGCGGAGGCTGCAGCATCTAATCAAACTTCAAGGGAAGCTGAGTTCAGCGCGCAATCAGAGAAGCTAGCGGAAGCAGGAGCCAAGCTGAAGGACGTTGAGGCTGAAAAAGAGAAGTTGCAAGCAAAGATATCTGAATCTGAGGCATCTATCAAAGCACTTAAATCAGAATTGGAGTCAATCAAAGAACAAAAGTCGGTTGTTGATGTAGAGCAAAAACATCTCAAGCCCATTGAGGTTGACTCGCAAACATCGATCTCACCTGTTACTTCAACTGTGGAGGTTAAATCCGCTTCCGCTCCACTGTCTAAGAGCCAAAAGAAGCGCCTTAAGAAGAAGGCCAGTGGGGCTTCCGCGGCTGCGCAAGAGAAGCCAGTTAAGACAACTGAACAAACTGAGCCGCTAGATGACGTCACAGTAGAGTTGGACTCAGATTCTACTAAGGAAATTGAAGAGCTAAGGGCTAGTAACGACGACTTACGCTCTCAGCTGACGGCCCAGAAGGAAGAGGTTAGCTCACTGCAAGGAATGCTTGCTGAAGTTGGCCGTGATCTCGTTGTTGCGCGTGAGGAGATTAAGACTGCTGGAAGCAGTTCAAAGGAAGCTAGGCAATTGGAGGATTTGAACAAGCAGCATTCTGAGATTAAGGAAACTCTGGCCTTGGTTCAATCTGAACGTAACGGTCTTGAAACGTCGATTGCAGAGCATATGGCTAAAGCAAAAGAACTACAGAAATCTCTTGAGGCTAAAGCCTCTGTACATGAAAATGCTGTCGAAAATTCTACCAAGATCGAGAAGAGACTTGCATCTGTACAGACAGTCAACGCCAAGCTCGATGAACAGCTTGCGGAGTTGAGCAAGTCTACCAAGTCATTAGAAAAGCAAGTTTCTGATATGGAAAAGTTACTTGATACACGAGATAAGGAGCTGGAGTCAGCTAATACCAAGCTTGATCATGCTGAAAAGGAGCTTGAAAAGGTCACAGCGAAGCTGACTGATACGGAGAAGGAGCTTTCTACTCTCAAAACGACAAGCAGTACTTATGAAAAAGAATCAAAAGATTTGCAATCATCGCTTGCCAATACCGAGAAAGAAGCCAGAGCCAACTTGCTGCTTGCCCAAGAACGCTTTAAGGAAATCAGTGTTTGCAACGACCAAATTGCAAAACTTCAAGGTGCTATCAGAACCCTCACTACCAAAGTCGAATCTCTTGAGCCTGCTCAAGAACAGCTTGATCGTCGTAGTGCTGAGCTGAAGCGGGCGCAATCTCAGGAAAGCACTCTCCGAGTAGAGATTTCGAGCTTAACTTCTATTGCAGCTGAAAAGGAAGACAAGATCAACGATCTCAAGGATCAATTGGACGATATTACCGATGCTCAGAGGAAAACGGAATCTCGAATGGTGGTACTACGCCAGAACTTGCAGCGCCTAGAAGGTGAACGCCGCAGCTTGATTGACCGCGATGCAAACTCAAAGCAGGCTGCTGACCGGCTACAACACGATCTTGATACACAATTAGCCGTGCGCAACGCGTGGGAGACCGAGCGAACCAAGCTGGTGACCGAGCTGGGACAGCTGCGTGGTGCCGCTGATGCTTACGAGTCCCAAAAGGCAAGCACGAGCTCCATGCTGGAATCAACTCGCAAACAGGTTGAAGAGCTGTCCATGAGGCTTATGGAAACAACAGCTCGTTGCGAAACTCTGGAAGAAGAGCTCTCTGATACTCACAAGCATCTCCAAGAGCGAATCCGCGAAGCCAGCACAATGCGGCGGCTGCTAACCGATACTGAAGGCTCTCAGGACTCTAAGCTCAAGGAAGTTAGTGAGAAGCTGTCAATGCTGACCGAGGAGCGGGACCAGCTGGAACTGGAGGCGTCGCAGCTTGCCAAACGCCGCAACCGCGAGGTCGACAACTTTAAAACCCGAATCAAGGAGCTGGAGCAGTCTCTTGAACTTGTGCAGCAGGAGAAAACGAGGTACCACCGCGACATTTCAGAGCTGCGCAGCTCACGCTCGCACGCTGATGACAAGCTGGTCGCCGCTGAACAGGAAACCCAGGAGCTGCGCGAGGTTGTTACGCAGCTCAAGGACAATTTGGCGCGCACTGAGGCGTCCCTGAAATCGTCTACAAAGACAACGGCTAACCTCAAAACTCTGGTTGAAGAGAGTCAGTCCAGAGTTGAGAAGCTGTACCAAAATCAGCATACGCTCAATAACGACATCCGCGCACTGCAGGCCGAGAAGTCGTCACTGAAACAGCAGCTGTCGTCTTCATCCTTAGGCGCTGCAGCACCGCAGAGGGCCCAATCTTTAGCACAGTCGAATTCAGGCTCCAATTCAGCAGCCTCGGGTCCTAACGTGCCATACATTAAGAACGTTTTGCTCGGGTTCTTGGAGCACAAGGAGCAGCGTCACCAGCTTATGCCGGTTGTTTCGACTGTTCTGGCCTTCCAAAACGACGACGAAAAGCGTTTTTGGGCCGCCTTGGGTAAATAAACTTGTTAGATAATAGATTAGGGTCATACAATATTCAGTTCAACTGCTACTGCTCATACAGCTACTTGTACAACCTACAAATTTTGGTACCAATTTCCATTAACACACTCAGCAACTGTCAATTGTCTGCCGCCGTTTTCGGCCAAAATGTTGGCAACCTCAATGCCAATGTCAACAACGTCCATTGTAGAATCATGCTCAAGAAGAAGTCCTTGAGGCTGATTGTTTTTCCATGCACGCACTTCAAACTCCACGTCCTGGGAGGTCTTCTCATTTTCATTCACCTTCCAGTCAAAAGTATCGCGATCCCAAAACACGCTAATCAGCCCAAACTTCTTGGCAACAGCACGAACACGATTGTCACTTGCACCATAAGGAGGACGGAAGTAGAGAGGGACAATTCCTGCAGTAGCATTCATGGCCCAAATAGACCACTGAATCTGTGCTGCAATGTCTTCGTTTTTAAGACCAGCCAAGTTTGGATGACTCCAAGTATGTGATGCCAACAGGTGTCCGTGAGCGTGCTGCTGGCGAAAAGTATCAGGGAATTGAATCACATTTATACCTTGCGTGAAAAAAGTAGTCTTTCCGGGAAGGGCTTCCAGCAGCTTTGGCGTGGCCGGGCTAGGACCATCATCAAATGTTTGAGAGATCAGCCGGCAAGTCGAGATATCGTCCCCAGTCACGCACCCATGGCAGTCAAAGGAGCAGAACGAAGCATCAATTCCAGCGCAGTCACCCAGAGCACGAATTGGAGCATAAGGAATGTCAGAGATGTCAATGTTATCCTGGGCAATGTAAGGAGGATTTGGGCCGGGCCACTCAATAAGCTTTGTGATATCAGTGAGCCACTGCGGAAACTCAGTGCGAGGCTTAAGGTTTGAAGGAGCTTGGGGTCTCTGACTAGGCGTAGATGCTTCGTTTGCCTTGACGTGCCATTGAGATCCATCGTCGTCGTCGTTACCGTTGTCACAGTCAGATCCGTCATCATCGTCTTCCTCTTCTTCCTTATCATAATGCCAAAACGCATTATTCGAAGGTCCAGTAGATTCAGGAGACTCAACAATTTCAAGACTAGCAGTGAGAGACGCCTGAGCTCTCTTTTCAAGCAATGCCTTGCCTTGAAGCCCACTTCTCTTTTGTGAAACAGATGAGACACACAAAGACATTGCAAGTACCAGCAGGACCACCATTATAGACAACCGGCGAATTGGGGCTTTACATTCCTTCATTGTGTATTTTTTTCAATTTTATTGTCCTACTCTTTTTTGAATTGATGTACAAAAAGGAGAGAAGAGAGGACAATGGCTTCATTTTATCTTAATTCAAATTCCTTGAACATGAGTATGGTGATACCATGTTAACTGTAATGCGACAATGTCTTGGAAATAAGCTAGTTCTTGAAATGAGCACTTATAGTGTCGTTTAGTTAAATCTTAGCGCAAGTAGGGAAGTAAAGATAAACATTTAATTTGTATAAATTCTATCATGGTTTGTACGAGTTTGCCGAGAGCTCTAGTGCGGGAATGCTTTAAAGACTATTCCTAGGATTGGTATTGGGATTGGAATTGGATTACTCTCGGTACTGCGTCCCAGATACAGCTGACGCTGCTACTGCCGCTTCTTTTTTCGCTTTGAGACTTTCAATCTCTCGATCCTTTTCAGACATTTTCAAACTGAGTTCGGCCAGTTTGCGCTTGAGGGTCTCGTTTTCTCTCCGTAGATTGCCAACCATCGGGTCCTCACCTGCTGCCGCGGCAGCCCCAAAACTGGCTCGCGCTGAGCGCTGGGCAACTAGGGGCGAGGGTGGGATGTACATCCCTCCACTAGTTGGGTACATGCCCTCTTCCGTATCTGAAGAGTAAATTGATCTTGTAGACGGCCGCCGTGATATTGAAGACGACGAAGAAGCCGACTGCGATCGGCTTCTGGTAACATCACCTTTGAGCGCCGAAATCTCTCGTTGAAGCTATAGAACAGTTAGAAACCAATGCGCAATAGACTTTAAACCAACTAACCTTGTTCACAATTGCCTCTTGCTCCCGCTCTAAAGAATCAAAAATATCAGCATTCGCCTGGGTCTGCGCAGTTGGAAACCGAGTTGGGACAGCTGCGTCCCCAAATGGTCCTGGTTCGTTCCAAGAACTATGACCAAAGGATCCTACAGAGTGCCTGGAGGCATTGCTCGTTGTAAACTTTGCCATCTGAGAAGTGGTAGATGCAATGGTCAACATTGGCAGCGTTGCTGAAGTGGGAGTGCAGTTTGTGGAATTCGAAACCTCAGTCAAAGGGGCATAGGCTCCTGGGCTGATAGAGCGTGGTACGCTGGGGTTTTTGATGCTAGACTGTGGAATTGACCCCATAGCAGCCGATGAAGTAGAGGTATAAAGTCTCGCCACCCCTTGAGGTGGGTCTTGCTTTGCGAGGTCAGACGTTTCCATTGCAGTGGCGGTGTGAATCAAAGTTGCGCTTGTAGACGACCCCACAAATCAGTGTAATCTATTATGCAGCTAATGGTTTATGTAAAGCGGGCTGGAGCAGAGAGGTTGGTTTTTTTGTGGACTGAATTCAAATATGGTGATACAATTCTTAAGAACAGCAATTATATTTTGTGTGAAACAAAGTGCAGGGTGTTGGAATTCTTTTGAGCCTGATTTTTATTGTCAAAGTTCGAGTCTTCAGCAGTTGGGAAGGAACAGCATGCAGTAAATGCCTAATAAGGTAATAACTAGATCTTATCAGATTAGATCAAATTAATTAGGTAATCTGTAATCAAACGATTGTAATGCAAAATAATACGAATGGAATATAATTTTCATGTCAAAAACACCAGAAAAATGAATTAAACAAGATAAGAACAATGATAACAAATAATAGAAATGTAAGATAATAAGAGAAAAAATACAGAAAAAGAAAGCGAATCAAAACTACATTCACGACTCTTCCATGCCTCCTAGAAAACGTCCTTTTCCCAGTTGAACTCAGAGATTCTGGATTTCCGCGACGGTAGCGGCCTGTTCTCAGCACCTATATCCATGTCCATTACAGCTCTAGGCGTATTGCTCATCATCGTCGCCGCATCTTGCCTCCACTTGAGATAAGCAGGGTCATCGAACTCGTCCTCACTGCTGGTAGCCTCAGACTCTATCGAATTCCAGTTCTCAGACATGATGCTGTTGGTCGAAATCGTGCGAGATGTTGATGGCGTACCTGGAATTATACTGCGTGTTTGCCTTGAGTCGGTATATGACGACGAGAGCGGTCGGTAGTTTCCAATGCTGGTTTGGCTGCGGGGTGGCTCCTTGCGGTCTAATGAAGGAGGTACAATGTTGTATTTTGGCAGGGCATGACCGTTAGCTTTTTCAGCAAGGCGAGCAATGCCAGACGTCAGGTCTGGACTTCTAGAACCCAAGACTGACCGAGCTCGAGCGTCTGGGCCTAGTGTTGGGTACTGGCCCAGCTCGCTACGGCATCGATTGTGATTGACTTTAGAAGCTGATGGCACATTAGATGATGTCGGTCGCGTTCTAGATGGCGTCTGATAATCATCTGTCCGAAATTTTGATATCTGCGTTTGCGGGCGGGTCATTCCTGGGGGACCCATTCTAGTCGGCGAAGACGGAGGTTTTATGGTCGAAGAAGGCGGTAATGCATGTTTTTGAAGAGCAGACCCTGATTTTGTAGGTGAGTCATTAACTCTTGACGGCGTTTTTGAGGCGGAGGGCGGGCGGCTGCGCGGAGTGGGAGCCGATGTACGGGCGGGTGGTGGAGCCATTGCTGCCAATGGCTTGCGCACAGATTTTGAGCCCTCCTTTGCTAGCTCTGCTTCCAGAATATCGTTAAAGCTCTCGCCGTTGATGAGAAAGGGTTGGTCGGTTTGACCTTCCCATGCCCCAAGCCCGCGTTTCAGGTCCTGCAGGACAATAGGCTTGCGTTTTGCCAAACGCTTGCGCATTTTTTCTTCCCGCAGCAACCGCGTAGGGTCACGTCGGCCACCCCCGCCACGTCCCAGCAGTCTTGAAGCGTCTTGAGTTGATGCTTCCAACTGCATTTCTTCCGCCTTTAGTTCGTTGAACTGCTCAATCAAACTGAGAATAGGCTGTCTCTCAACCAGCAGCGCCTCTAGCCTCACGATTTCGCACTCATGGGCGTCAAGAGAGGCATCTGTATAGATTTCGGCGTATGCTGCTGTAAACTGGTACCTTTCCTCTTCAGAAAAATAAAGCTTATCCCATAGGTCCTTGATCTGCTCTCTAGCATCTTGGATAAATACACTAATGTTTTGCCGCTTCTTTTCCAGCAAGCGCGCGTACTCTGTCTCATGAGCCTGCAAA
Organism: Geotrichum carabidarum; assembly: GCA_030556585.1. Classification (NCBI taxonomy): domain Eukaryota; kingdom Fungi; phylum Ascomycota; class Dipodascomycetes; order Dipodascales; family Dipodascaceae; genus Geotrichum; species Geotrichum carabidarum. The sequence continues at coordinate 20,040 of JAKTUH010000056.1, forward strand.
ACATTTAAGCCCAGGCCCCGGTTGGTCCTTGAAAACTCTTGCATGTAGTGATCATCTTCTGCCAGTTTTTCCCACAGTACGTGTATATTTTTCGTGAGCTGTGAAAGGGTGGTTTCTCGCTTGGTTTTCTCTTGCAACAGTGACTCCTTCAGTGTATCCAAGCGCGAAATGTCTGCCAGGTTTGTGCCCAGTCGCTCAGGGTGAGTTTTGTAGCAGTTCATTATCGTACTGTCGAGCGTCTCCTGTGGAGTGCCTAGCTCAGCCCAAAAGCTCACAATTTGTGACGCCAATAAGGATACTCTAGAAATGCGGGACTGCAATTCATTCCGCCAGCGTTGAATTTCGCCCTCAAGTTGTGTCAGGTAGCTCGTTGATAGGTCCAGATCGTCCTTACTAGAAGGCGGTTGCAGGTCTCGGGTTATTGACATTCCGTCCATGCCGTCTGAAAGTTTGGTCAATTGTGCCAGCAATTCGTTAGCCTTGTCCGATCGTTGCACATAGATCCGCTCCAAGGTGCTGAACACTGATATAAGGTTTCTCTCTGCTTGTATGAATGGCGGTGTGACGTCGATAAATGCTAATTGACTCATTTTCCCCAGCACCAAATTCATATCTACATCCCTTAATGCAGAAGCCATGTCTTTTATGTTTTGTTGTAGTTCCGTACATCTGCCCCGCAGTTCATCTCGTTCCGTTTTGACCTGTGCAACATGCTGCTCCAATGCCCCTGCTATGACTTCATACACTTGTTTTTCTCTTTTGTCGCGCTCCTCTGAACTAATCCCCAAATCGTCGAATAGACCTTGCAGCTGGCCATTGATCGAGTCCAGCTGTACATTGATGTAAGAGCCCCTCCGACTTGTCGTCATTGTGTGTGTATGTGTGTGTTTGAGTATAATCTAAGATAAGCTACTACCAAAGCAGCAACTGTAAAAGCATGAAGAGTAGCGTCTATGCGGTCGAAAGTGATTTGAATGATGGTCAGTGGTGGTGGACGGGTTGGATTTTTTTTGTTTTTTGTGATACGAAAGTAAACAAAAACAACACTCAGCATGTCAGGGCCATGGTTTGTGTTTACCCCAAATATAACAGGGCTAGGGCAAATTCCAAACAAAACCAGTTGCCACAGCAACGAAACTTTTATAAGGACCATTTTTGGCTGTGGGTTCAATTCTGCTACAAAACTTGAGAGCCCACAAACCGAACGGACCCCACGATGGATGAGCCCAACTGGACGTCGATTATTCCCGAGGAGGAGCTGTTCCTATTCTCGGGTACCGAGGATTTTTGGCATGACTTGACTATCATAGAAGATGAGCCATTTGAGACGCCGCAAATGACCATGCTGGAAGAGTTCAGGGACTTTGTGTCGACGGTCATGATTCCAGAACAACCATTCCAGGTTCTGAGCACTATTCGATATGACAGGACTTTGGTATCTGTGGAGGACTTTAACAAGGCTCAGGCTGTTGGCGAGATCCCGGAGGCATGCTTTTTCCTGCTCAAGATACATCACCAGCGTCTGTTAGCTACTCGGTCATTTTTCACCTGGAACGTTGACATTACCTACGAGCGGTTGCTGGAAGAATTGCGAGCAGCTGTGGCGGCACTAGACTCTTCCAAGCCGTATAAAATGCGAGTGCTCATGTCCAAGGACGGCGAGCTGACAGTCGAGGCTTCGGAGGTGGCCCGGCGTACGAACCTGTTTTCAGGGCTGACGTGGGAATCAGGAAACGACAACCCTCATTTTACAGTTTATCTGGATAAAGACTATATTGTTATTGGGCCGTTTACGTCATTTAAAACGACGCAGCGTGAGCAGTACAACAAGGCCCGAGAACGGTCACTCAAACCCAACGGGCCGAAGTACCAAGAAGTGCTACTTTACAATGGCAGAGATCATGTCACCGAGGGCAGCATTTCCAATGTTGCATTTTTTCGAAACGGGGGCTGGAAAACTCCGCCACTTGCATCTGGATGCCTCTGCGGTGTAGTGCGACACTATCTCATGAGTAGAAAAGTGTTGCAGGAAGAGCCTATTTTGAAATCGTCCCTCCGAGATGGAGAGCCTTTGTTCATCTTCAACGGTATTATGGGAGTTTGCAGAGGTACACTTAGGATAGAGTAATGATTTTGGGTAGAAGGATTCTTAATGCATTTGTGTGAGGAGCCATTGACTTCAGGACAGGGAGTATATTGAAGGGGATGATGAGGGACTCGACGTCATATCTTCAGCATGTCAGCCCGATCCGGGTGTCTGTCTTGCGGATATGGCTATGAGGCAGTTTCGTCATCAACTGAGCATTAAACCTTCCCGTGTTTTCTCAAAAGCGATATCAACAAAGGTATTATGGCGCTTCATTTGAAACCATATTCTGTGGAGTAGTCTGCCTTTTCCAGGTATGGATAACAAGGACTCGTAGGTTTTTCTAGAAGAGAAGACCAAGGTCTTAAGTAAATGCATTTTAATAGTGAAATGCTTTTGTTCTTGCAGTAGGCGGATACAGGATTTCGAGATTTGCGGTAGAGTTTACTTGCAGAAGATGGATCGGCCAGCTGGATCACTTTGACCTGCATGTATAGAAGATGGAATGAGTTCGGGGACAGCGGTATTCAAAATAATATTCTGTTATGGGTGGATCACCTTCTTAAGCTAGCTATAGATATATATCTTAAATTTAAATTGTGGATGTGGGCCCTTTTTTAATTTCGCTAGCTAGCCGGTATCGACGCACAGTCCAGAGGCATGGGGTATGCAGGATTTCATTGTGCTCCATAACTCCAGAAACAACATGAAAATTTCGTTTCTGCCTTTGAGAGCAACGCGATCTTTTCAACGCGCAATAATTGTTTTCATTTGATAAATTAGAGCTAAAGCGAAATCAAGTACGAGGATCAAGTCTTGACTCCAGCGTAGGGCTGACAACTATATTTGTCTAGCCAGATCAGAAACGCAGCACAAAGCCCTGTTGGATGAATGACTAAAGCGATCAGGGCCGCTATAAGCGGTTCTTTCAAAACCACTATCGAAGCCATTTCAGGGATCAAGGCGGCATATCGTGGACCATATTAAAAGTCCAGCAAGCAACAAAACCCCGCCCCTAAACAGAGTCGACCGAAGTGGTTTGCAAACCTAAGTGAAAAGGGATGCAAAGACCATACAAATATAGCTGCTTGACAACATAAAGGTTTAGGTTAGTTTAAGTTTGGTTGAGATTCCGCCAAAATAGTTCGGCTAGACAGGTCGAAGATGGTGAGGATGCTGGATCACGCTCTGAAAAGAGGTTGGCAATCATCTGGACAGACCTTGACAAAGTTCAAAGAGAGTTAAAACAGCGTCAGACAAGTGCCAGAGGAGATTGTTGACATATATCGGCCACCATCTCGAGCGAACAAGGTTCCGACCAGCCATCAGTGCTAAAAGCGTAAGACATAGCTTGACAACAACGACTGCCAGAGTTTAAACCTCGAATTGAAACCAAAGTAAAAGCTCAAACCAGTCTGTTATCTTCTTTTACAATGATAGCATTCAAAGTCTCCTAATCTCAGCATTTCTCAGATTCTTATTCTGCCCAGCATTGGCCTCTCTGAATCCTCATCGTGAGATCCTTTTGAGATGTTGCAATTGAGATCCATTTTCGATGGTTTTTCAGAGGTTTCCTGCATGAATTTGGTCCTGAACTTTCTTTTTTGTCAAATTTAAACTATATATATATTTTTTAATCTGGCCAAAAAAGGCAGTAAAATCTTGGTCTAATGCATGCAAGTTGCCATGCAGCCAACTCTGCATTGTGCTAAGCCGTTTTGGACAGACTAAATCAAAATAGGAAGGCTAGTTTAGTCTAAAATGTTTGCTTTTTGTCCCAATCCGTCCATCCTTTGTGCAAAAGAAAAGTGCAGAAATCACAAAAACCTGCTGGGCAAAAATTCAATGGAAATACTTAAATAAAAGGCTTGAAACCAAGAAATAAATAAATAAATAAGTTAATAAAACTTCTTCTCTTCTTCTTCTTTCTCTTGACCTTCTTCTCATTTCATCAGCTTTTCCTGCTTGGATTTAGACTTTTCAGTTTTTCTTTGCTCGGTTTGGTGCTCAGCTTGTTCTCCCGCAAAAAGATCCGCCCAACACTCGAGATATATATTATAAAAGACCGTTCCATCTCGGTTTTCTTTCAGCTTGGATTTATTCACCTCCAGCTCAACCATATTATTTACCTCAGTTTCAATAATCTTTACAGCCTACTTTTTGAAATGATGACCGAAGGACCTTATTACTTGGAAAGTATCTTCGCGTCAAGCAAAGTTTCTCCCTGCTACCAACCCTATGTCCTCCCACCCATCGCGATTCCCACCTCACACTCGACTCCAGCCATTTCACCCAAAAATTCTCCCTTCCTAACGCCAGTAGAGCCATCTGCCTTTCATCAGCGATCTGTTTCACCAAAATTCACCAAAAACTCAATCTCTTGCTTGCTGAATTACGACAGTAAAACCGCCCCTTCGTCACCAGCCCCACCACTTGCAGGTCGACATGCCATTTCCATCAACTCGCTAATCAACTCAAGCAATGATTCCACTGCCTCAGTCATTTGTTTGCCCGCGTCGTCGAATTCGGCAAACGCGTCTGGCGCGTCTCCTTTAACGTCTCCTTATTCAACTTCCCGTCCATTTCTGTCTGGGCCCACAGATGCTTCACCTAATTTGGCACAGGTCAGCGCAATCCGCACCCCTGACATTCTCAACGCTCAGTCAGTAACCTCTAGCAACAACCAAATGCGCACGCCAGTAGTAGGTCACCAGCGCATCTTTGACACCTTGACTGCAGACATGTGGCCTGCCTCGCCAAACACAGACCTGCCAGCGTTTTATACTCACTCGCAAACTACGACGTCCTCCCCCTTATCCATCTCGGCAATCCTCTCTCCTGCATCGTCAGCAACCAAAAGAAGACATTCTGATGACGACGCGAACCAAATAGTTCTTCCAAAACGTAAAAAGGTTGCCCACAACGGCAATTCTGTTCCCTCGTTTCCCACTATCCCATCGCCAATCCCTGCTCCCTCATGCCCTCAAGCCTCCCAGTCCACCCCTGTATCACCTAAACTACCACATGCAAAGGATGTCAAGACTTCATCAAAACTTATAGCCTCTACTTTGCGCACCCGTCTAACTTACGCTCTAGTCAAGGTGCAAAATGGCTGGGAGTCCCAGTCCCTCTCTCGGATAGAATCGAGAAACTTTAGTAACCCTGCTGAGCTTGCATTCATGTCTGCTAAAAACCCTTTCTCACCAAGTTGCTTCAAGCCCAGTCGTGCTAATTCCAATAGAAAGCAGCATGGATCCCCGCAGCACATTCACATCTGGCCTGTTCATAGGCGCACCACGTCAGAGCCAGGCATGGGTCGAGCCCTGGACCTTCCAGCTCCCCAAACAACGCCTACAAAAGCATCCTGCTCTCCAGCATCCTCTCCGCCTATCATTCCTTCAGCCAGCCACTCTCCCGATCTCCGGGCGCTTTTGGACTCCCCGGAGTCATCTCCTGTCTGCGCTAAGCCAAGTCTTGCGTTCAGATAATCTACTGCAATTCTCATGCTCTTTTATTTATTCTATTTATTTATCTCTATACACAAAAAAATCTAATGACCTACTTTGCAAAACCTCTATTCTACCAGGGCCTTTTGCTCGGCCGCATTGTAACCAAGAATGTATAAGATAGTTTGCAGAGAAGGCGTGTTGATTTTGCACGGAGCCTTCTTCTGCACAATGGGTTTCGCGTTGAAAGCCACTCCGAACCCGGCAACGCTCATCATAACCAGGTCGTTAGACCCGTCGCCAACGGCAACGACATGTTCCAAAGGAACCGTTTCCTTGGCGGCAATTTCCTGCAGCAGCTCACCCTTTACCTCTGCATTCACAACCCGCCCAACTGTGCGGCCAGTCAGCTCCTTCCCATCCTCAGAAACCTCAAGTGTGTTGGCATAAGCATAGTCCAGTCCAAGCTCGCCCTTAACCCACAAGGCGAGAGGCATGAAACCACCCGACAAAACAGCCATCTTAACGCCCAACTTTTTCAGTGCTCGGCATAATGAGTGAGCTCCGGGTGTAAATCTAATGTCGGGTTTCAATGACTCAAAAACAGTGGCTGGGATTCCCTTGAGTAAACCGACTCTCTTCTGTAGCGACTCATTGAAGTTAAGCTCACCGTTCATAGCAGCTTCGGTAATTTTCTGGTCGGTTAGTTTTGTAACGCTCAAGATTTAAAGGCTGTACATACCGACACCTCGTCTTCAACGTTTGCATAGGCTGCAATCATGTCGATGACCTCTTGCTGGATCAGAGTTGAGTCCATGTCAAACACAAACAGTCCCTTGGTCTTGCGTGCCTCAGTCGCCTTCTGTAGCACAATATCAACGCCCTGCTCAGCACTGAAGTCGAAAAACCGGGCCTTGATCTCATTGAATCTAATATCCTCGAGGTCGAGATAGTAGTCAACCACCTTGCCGTGTGACAACGGATCGAGTCGCAGAGCAGTGAGGCCTTCAGACCGCAGAACAGACTCAAACTTATCTGTAAACTCGGCAGAAATGCCCTGTTCCAGGGCGATAACAGTCGCAACGTAGGCCATTTGTGAGCTTGGTGTTGGTGTTTAGTAGAGCCGAAATGAACAAAACAGCACAATATCAGTCATATATCATTTGATTATGTTATAGTTTGTAATCATTTGTCATTTTTACCTAATCCAGATTTTTTTTTTTTTTTTCACTTTGTTTTTTTTTTCTGACCTGTGGAATAAATTCTCTTCTCTCTTCCACTTCTTTTCAATCGAAACTTTTTTAATCAGCCTTTCTGAAGCTAGCATTCCCTATACATTTTAGGATTTAGTTAGTTCACTGGTGCAGATTGTGTTCTTTCATTGGAAAACAATTGCAAACCCGCCGCAAAACTCACATTTACCCACTTGTTCATCTGACGCGACCTAGAGTCCTATCACAATGGTAGTCGCAGAGACAGAAATCCCCCAACTCAAGCAGTGGGTCGTGAATCGCATCGGGTCTATTTCAGAAGCTGATCCTGAAGTTCTCAGTGATTACGTTGTTGCTCTGCTTCAGCATGACGAGCCCGTCGACAGATTGCGCGATCTGTGCCTGGAACAGCTACAAGAATTCCTTCACACCGGGACGACACCATTCGTCGACTCTCTCATGAGTGCATACGAGTCTCGATCCTATTTAAATGCTGTTCAAGCTCAGCCGGCTACTTCTGATGACTTTGGTTCGCGTATTGACTCAAACAACTCAAATGCTGGAGATGCGGCCTACGATCCATCCGCCACCAACTTCAACCAGAACAATCGGAATTTTAACAACAACAATAGGTTCAACAACAATAGCAATAACAATGGTGATTTTTCTGGTCAGAAGCAGTTCCGAAATAATTTTCGCAACGGCAGAAACAATAACCGCCAGGACGGGTTTGGCTTCGGAAACAATAACATAAACTATGGCCGAAACAACAACAATGGAAATCAAGACAACTTCAACAACAACAATAATAATAACAATGGATTCAACCAGAACTGGGTGCCTCAAGCTGGCTTCCAGGTGTCGCCACAAGGCTTCATGGGCAATGCACCCAACTTCATGCCAGATCAGAACATGATGGGCAATACCATGGGCGGCGGAAACAGCAATTTCGGAGGCAACAGCAACTTTGGCAATAATAATTTTGGCGGTAACAACTTTGGTAATAACAACTACCAGCAGCAGCAGCATCATAAGCAAAACTTCCGCAAGTGGCAGTCTGGCGGCGTGCCCAGCATGGCTACCACGCAGCCGGACACCGAGTTTACGAAAAAGAAGCTGATCGTCGAGAAGCTCCCCGATGACAAGTTCAACCAGGAGTCGTTAAAAGAGTATTTTTCGCAGTTTGGTAACGTTGTCAACATCAGCCTAGACCAGAACCAGCACCTGGCCGAGCTCGAGTTTGCATCTCATAACGAGGCCCGCGCCGCTTGGTCGTCGCCAGCGCCTATCTTCGATAACCGATTTGTCAAGGTTTACTGGCGCAAGAAGGAGGAGAACGAGGAAAAGGGCGAGGCCGTAATCGACGTCGAGGCCGTCAAGCAAGTGCAGGCTCAAAAGCAAAAGGAGTGGGAAGAGAAGCTGGCCAAGAAGCAGGAAAACATCAAGAAAATGAAGGAGCTCTTGGAAAAGCAAGCTTCCTTGGTGCAGGCCCAAAAGGAACAACAAGAGCTGTTACTCAAGCACGCCGAGCAGACTGGCAACACAGAAGATGCGACCGCAAAGCGTACACTGACCCAGGGACTTGAAGCACAGCTAGCCGCCCTGAAACGAGAGGCGGACTCCCTCGGACTGATGCCAGCCACCGGTGCCCCTTCGTACCGGGGTGGCTACCGCGGCCGTGGTAACCGTGGCCGAGGTGGTTACCACAACCCATACTCGCCCTATGGCCGTCCCTATCGTGGCCGTGGCGGCAGCAGCTACCAAGCGACCTCGCGCTACAACCTCGACCTGCGTCCCAAGACTGTCGAGGTATCACCCGTGCCCGCCGAAAAGGAGGAGGCTCTGCGGGGCTACCTCATGTCCATCGGCGAGTACGAGGAAACAAACCGTGTTAAGGAAACGGTCTCGGTTACATTCAAAGACCGGAAAACAGCCGAGCTGTTCTTCTACGGAACCCGCGATATTCCAGATGTTGGCTCGGTCGAAAAGGCCTGGAAGCCTGCTCCCCCTGTCCCTGCTGCGGCTCCAGCAGGAGAGAATGCAGCCGACATAAAGATGGAAGGCGCCTAAGCGATCAGTCTGTCACGTTCATTTTAATGTTTCATACTTCTATAAATATCAAGTCAACAAAAAGAATAATACATGCTTGTTTGTCCAGCAAATGATGATACTATGAATATGGCTCTCAATATGTATAAAATATATATAGATCAACTATTAAAAGGATTGTAACCAATATGATGAACAAAATGCAAATTAGTAGTGCTGGGCACGAATCGCGGGGTATGGGCCGACCGATCCCAAGTCGTCCTCTTGAATTATAATGCTATCGCCATCAATAGTGCTTACATCAGAAGCACATGCCGTTTCAAGCTCAGTTTGAACCGATGACTGGGCTTGCCAGGAGTCCTCCGTCACAGCCGACATGCTTGAATAAGTCAGTGAAGGAGCGGTCGAGGAAATGGTAGATTGAGTATCTGAGGCAAAATTCATTCGGTGCGCTGGGGGTCTCATATTTTGGAGGTTGTGAAAGCCAGTGTCTGACTCGCGCAGTCGTCGCTCGTATTCTAAAAAGTCGTTATTTGACGCGTATGATTGATTTGAAGCTGTTGTGTAGACTGTAGAGTGCGTTTCGACTGTAAGAATAGAAGCCTCTGATATTGACATCAAATCACTGTCGGCGTAATTGGGATGGGCGGGTGGAATTGATTGTTCATCAGATATTGATGACTTAGACCATCTGGATGACATCGACGATTTAGATGATTTGTAGAAATTCGATGGGGCTCGGAAGTTTGGGCGGCTCCATGAGGAGGTCTTTTGCTTCATGTTGCACTTACCATATTTAGGCATTTCGTACAAATCGTCATCGTCGTTTTCAAATCTTGAGCTTGCAGAAGAAGCAACCTGTGTGGAACTACCACAGGAGCCAGACGACACCTGGCTAGACGCTGAGTCAAGAGACATGGTCCTCACTATAGTAGGGTTGGAATGCGTAGATGCCCCTGAGGAACATGTTGACACTGATGCAGCACGCCCATAATGTGGAGAGTTAGTTAGAGTAGAGGTAGAAAGTGAGCTACCATCTGACGAAATAGACGTTCCCCGGCCGTAGTACAATGCAGGTTTGTACTCTGTAACCTCCTTCTTTCTGTATTTCTTGTTGTGTTTTTGGTGCTGTCTGCTGGAATAGCATTCTGGATGCTCAACCTGCTCCCATGACAGGACTCTATGCGGTCCCGTGTAGTCTTCAAAGCTATTAGTCGATACATATGGCGTAATTGAATCGTATGGAATGTTATTCGCATATTCAGTCGATACATAAGGCGTAATTTGATCGTATGGAATATCGTTCGTATATTCAGTCGAGGTACCATGCTGATCATTAGTGCTTATCGTTTTTTGAAGAGAATCGATGGTCCAACGCTTCTCGTTAATGACTTTACCGTCGATATCTAGTTCGCGGAGTATCAGTTCGCATTTTCCATCTCGAGCTTTTGTGTGAAGTGTCGTACGCGAGTTCTTCATCATTTTCTTGTCGATAAAGGTCTGCACTTCTTGCCATATCATTTTACGGTTTTGCAGAACCGTCGCAGCAAGCCCAACAGCCATTTCTGTGGCATTCATTAAAGGAACTAAAAGACGAGAGTTAGATCTACGCAAGAATTTTGAAATGGAGAGTTTCATACGCGAACTGGGCATGAAGTTGCTGGGTTTAAAGAGATGGTAACAATCCAAAAGAGTTTGAGAGTATAATACACACTAACTTGAGCCCGGTTCAAATGCTAATAAATCACCCTATGTCCAATGTAACAAAAGAGGCGTTGTCAGTATGGCGGACTGAATGAAGAGGAGGAGTGAATGGTAGGAAGAAGAGTTTGGTTGTAGAGCACTGAAAACAGTCTGGAAGGTTTAAAACCACATGGAGCAGGTAATTACTCCATATATATACAAAAGCAACTTTCCCACCACCTCATGGCGCTCTGTTGCTGACTAACTTACTATTAGTAAGAGCTTACATTATATGTATGCGTGCATGCATATGGGAAAACTAATATCGCTATATAGGAGCAACAATGACTAAGACATTGATAATCAGTGGCGAGGTAAGCGCACTGTTGAATCCTTTTATAGGCAAAAAGATATAAGTGTTAAGTACTAGGTATTAAGTGATTATCTTATCAGATCAAGATCACCTTCAATGATGAGCCCAAACATTTGTCCATTCGGAAATGATTGAAAAGTAAAATTAAATATAAATTTGAATTGATGATGATGCAAATTTTTACTTCAGTTGCTTTGCCATGAGGCACTACTGACTTAGGTACTATCACTTCCAAAAGTTAATTCGATCAGGAATTTGACTGTGAAGTCCCTTGAAACTGTACAGAGAGCGTCCAAGGAAACAAAGCTATCTATAGTTTTGCGCAACAACCTTTGAGCTTCATTCAAATCATACCTAGATATCGCTGCAGCTGGGTTGAACCATTTCAATGTGATGGTGAGTACTCCTAACCCATCGCGTTGGTGTAAACATTATTTTGTGTTTGTAACGCGGCACAGTTTCTTCTCCTTCCTTCACACCAGATTGTGTTTTTTGTGTTCCTCTTTACACAGATAGCACGTTTGGGTAGCTATAGAGTACAATGGATATTGCAGCTATGACTTTTGCGGGGCTTGTTAGCATGGGCGTGGTAGGCTTTGGATACGGCATCAATAAGATGAAGCAAGCCATTCGTGCCTCTGCATGGACCGACCCAAGAAGTGTGATACCCCTTTGCGACATGACAGAGAAATATACCCTTGCTAGTATGCACATGAACAAAACCAAGACTTCGGTGATGAGCGTAGTCGACAGCGCTGGCAGGATAGTGTATGTGATTGAGCATGGAGGTAAGGCTGCTATTTGGAATATGAAAGATCCAGCAACATTTGCAAGGGTGGCTACCATTAAGCTGGGTAAATCTAAACCATACTTCATATTGGAGTCTGATCTCACGGCAAAAATTTACTGCCTTCCAAGGGAAGCTGGTAGGTATAGAGAGCATGAAGCAGCGTTGGGTGAATCTGTATTTACTTACAGATGGTATACCCAGAGTTATCATCTAGAGCGAGTCGTTGTGGAACCACCTCATGCGGCCGGTGCTGAAGAAACATATCTTTATGAGATAGTAGGAAAATGTCGTCGGGTAGATGAAAAGAACCTTAATTTCGAGTTTTACCTGGACTTCAATCGAGTTCACGTTGTAGGGGCTCTGGCGAGTGGTTTCATTTGCATGATGTCGTCATGGCGGAAAGCCAAACTAGTCAAATCGCAGGCAACCATTGATTTTGAACGTGACGAGCTACGTTTAAAAACCAAAAACTATATGGGCCGAAAAGGTAGAGAAATCAGACTACGAGGAGGTGGAGAACGCGGAAAAAATAGATTTCTCCGAATACTCGGACTACTTGGGGGTAATGGAGATAGATCACGCGGAGAGCGTGGAAGAGATGGATCACTTGAGGTTCACGGAAAACACAAAGAAGTTGGACTGCAAGGAGGACTTGGGATGCATGGAGATGGCAAACATGCAAGACGTGGAATGCTCAAAATACTTGGATTATACAGAGAGCTTAGATTGCACGGAGATCATGGAGGTCATGGAAAACATGGAAGATTTGCGGAACATAAAGGTTATAAACGATTTGGACGGCATGGAAGGCATGGACGACATGAAGTCCTTGGAGGACATGGAGGACAGGAAGAAGAATATGAGACCCATAAAGGCCACCAAAGTCATGAAAATCGTAAACAAGCTGGAATACTTGGAGGGTTGAGAGGAAGCAGGCAAAAGACCCGGAAAACTTGAAAAGCTCAAAAACCTTGGATTTCATGTAGGACTTGGGTTACATGGAAAACATGGAGGTTACGAAAAACACGATGGGCATAAAGAACGTGGAATACATGCAGTACATGGAAGGTATAGAGTACATGGGGGATTTGGAGGGCGCGGAGAATATCGAGGATAAGGTGGACTTGAAGGTCATAAAAAGTGTGAAAAGTTTGAAAAACATGGAATTCTCAAAAATTTTGGAGTGCATGGGAAAGTTGGATTTCATGGAGAGCATGGAGGGCACAGCGAACTCGGAGATTATAGAGGGCATGGAGGTTATGAAGGAGTTGGAAGGCATAGAGGGCATGAAGAACACGGACGTCATGAATCATACAAAGACATGAAAAAGAAGTCGGATTGTATGGAGGTCATGGTAAACATGGAAATCTTGAAGTGATTAAGAAAGTGAGATTACATGAAGAGGTTGAAGTACATGAAGAGCATGTAGAACATGGACTTCAAGAACATAGAGTCCATGGAGAACACGAAGGATACGAGAGACATGAATTCCATGGAAGTGACAAAAGTCACGGAAGTCACGGAAGACTCAGTAGTCATGGAAACCATAGATGGCGCAGAGGATATGGAAGTCATATAGTATATGACAGCCTTGGAGATCATGAGAAAGTTGGATTACACAGAAAGCGTGAATTGCATGGAGGTAATGGAAGAAGGCATGGACATGCAACGCACAATGGACTGGAAGTGCATGAAGTACTTGGCCATCATGGACATCATGGACTTTGGACAGCAAGCAGATCATATTTTTTGGATTGAACGGGGAACTTGGATTGCATGTGCTACAAGGACTCCATGGGGACCATCAGATACTTGTAGAACATGGTAGTCCCATGTTACATGGGCTACAGCCAATTCTACCCCATATGGCCAGCCCGATGTTTCATCAAAGTTGTGCTACTACTATGCACTTCCTTGCACCTCCGCAAGCTTTAGGCCCTGCTCTCTCGCCTAACATTACAGACAACATTGGAACCAAACACTCTGCTCAACAGCCAATGACGGCGCCAGTAGTTTCACAGTTTGGAGACATGGTACTAATCTGTCCCCTGGCGCCTTCTGCTCTAGAGATGTTGAGGGATATGAAAGAAGTGGAAGAGGTGGAAAAAGTGAAAGTAGAATTAGAGGAAGAATTTATGGATGAACATCATCATTTCTATATTCCTCATCACAATCCTTTCAATCGAAGCCTTATTGAGAAGGTTGATCTACGAGAAGCCTCATCTTTTTTCTCACCTCCCTCATCATCTGCCCCAGAGCCACCACAGAGGATGCCATGAGGGTTGTCTCGATGATCACCACGACGGTTATCATGAGTCTTACCTTAAAGGTCACCACGGATTTTGGAAACGAGACTTTCACGGAAGATCACGACGGGCATCACGAAGATTGCCGTCACTCTCCTTGTAACTTTTCCTGAAAACGTGAACACTTTGAGGGTCATGAGGGCCACGCAGTGCATCAAGGTCAGCATTTTAGGACAATCATTAAATACTGTCTCTAAAATGTGAACTGTGTTTGTGTAACTTGTAAACTCAATTTATCAATTCAAACTATCAACACAAAACGCCAGACCAGTTATGAAACAACAGCAAAAACAAACAGAACCCATTAATGGTAATTAGCTATAGTAAAGTTACTCCTTCTCAACCGCGCTGTTCCATTCCTCAACCACAAAGTTGTCAAAATCTTCTAAAGACTCTTGAATCAGAACCTTGAAGTCCGTGATTTGGAAAATCATGCGCTCCACATCTGCGTGCATCTTCTCCCGCGCCTGCTGCACTGCGCGCTGCAGCTGGTCGTACTCAATCGAGATACTCTGGCTGCGCTGGTTGATCTGCAGCATACCCTGGCTGGCCGCCATCTCCATAGCCTGAAGGTCTCGCTCCATCTTTTCTATCTGGGCATGCGAGACCGTTGCGTCGGAGGTCATATTTTCGTACACGGCCTCGTGCGAGATACGGGCGGCATTGAGCTTGGCGTCGAGGTTGTCGGTGTGATCTTTCTTCTCGCCGATGGCCTCTGAAATGCGGTCAAGCTGGTCTTGCAGTTTGATCAGGTCGTCTCGGGCAACGTGGACTTTGGAGCCGACGCTGTTGCGGTAGTCCAGGAGGCCACTGCGGATCACAGTCTGCAGGTTCTTGCCCTTGAGCAAGGCGTCGGGCCGCTTGCCAAGGTTCTCGTCAGCGAGCGGGGCGTCGAGGGAAATGTCAAAGTCGATCTGATTGCTGTCAGCGGACAAGATGCCAATTCGGTAAATGGACGACGTGTACTTTTGAATGTTCATTTCCAGTGAGTCAAGCGCCGCCTGAGCTGTGCTTTCCTTTTCGTCGCAGATCTTGTTCATCTCTTCCAAAAGGGAATTGACTTTTTCTAATGCCCGGCCAAGCTTCTCACGCTCAGAGTTGATGCGGTCAATATCAGCTGGTAGCAGTCCTTGATCTTTGATCTTTTGCTGCAAGTCCTCCTTTGCGACTTGAATGTCCTTGAGCTCCTTATCAGCTGCGTCCAGCTCTTCCATAATTTTGTCGAGCACGCTGGTCCATTTAGCCTTTCGCTTGTCCATGGTATCAATATAAGCTTTGAACTTAACCAAATCGCTTTCCAACGCCTCACCCTTGCGCTCCAGAGCCTTTTCGTTTTCGCTGACTTTGTTAAGTTCTTGAAATCGGTCCTTCAGTGTCGTGTTTTCGTTTGTAATGTTATCAATATCGCCCATCAATGTTGCACTGTATTCATCAAACTCTTGCTCCATCTCCTGCTTATATTCAGAGTAGTCGTCTTCATTAGCAAGAAAGGCCTTGTATGATTTTGAAACATATCGAATGAAGATTTGATCCAACATGTCGTCTTCTGTTTCCCCACCAGGATACCCCTTGGTTTCATACACTTCCAGCGACATGTTAAGCTCTACTAGCCAGTGCAGCATTCCAAGATACACTGGCCAGTTCTGCCCGCCCACTGCTGAGATTTGTGACTTGTTGATTGACTCCAGAAAAGGGTATTGAATTGTCTTTAATAGAAAGTAAACCTCGTGCTCGATACTCTTTGTAAACTTGTAGCCAGGATCAAGTCGTTTATACAGCCATTGAAAAATGTACACAAAGTCCTTCTGCGTTGGCGCTTTCAACGTCTTTTGTGAAAGGGGATGTCGCATTTCGAGCTCAAATTTATTATCAAGCAAATAGTCGTAGATAGATTGTGACATGATAACCTGATAGTTTCGATCTCGCAACGGTCGTGTATCTCTAGCACTTGCAACTGTGCTGGGCACCGAAGTTCCTAAGCCGCCTAAACCCATTGAAGACTGACGCGGTCGACTAGTTGATCCCATCTGCCCTGGAATCACGCTGGCTCGCATGTTGGTTCGCTGCACACTAGCTGCCATAAGCTCACTCGCGCTTGGACCACCACTTGCTGGCGTATTTCGCGAGTATGGCGTTGCTCGCGCTGCAACAATAGATTGGCGAGGATTTGAAACCACCGAAGGTCGCGGTCCAGGGAGCATGGACTGACGCGTGCTTGCTGGTAGCATGGAGGCACGAGATGATCCCGGTGCCATGGACTGTCGATGAGGTCCAATTCGCTTCAATGCAGGTGGCGGTTGAGGCATCATGTTTGCAGAATTTAAAGAGAGTGAATCGATTTGGCTTAATGGTAGTCCTAATCTCTGTACAGAAGTTGCTGAATGAAGGTCGCGGGACATGATCTGTCGTCAAGTGAGATCGAACACAAGCCCCAAAAATTCAAATACTAAGAGCAAAAAAAGGTATTAAAAATGTCCGTAGCCCTTCAGTCCAAAAAATCAAAACCCACTGACGCGTTGAGTTTCGTGGAGGAGATGAGCTTGAGGATGAGTTTGTTGACGTTAAATTTGGTGTTGATATTTTGACTGCGTTGGGACTTTCGACCAGGTTGCTGTGGTTACCAAATAACCCCTACCCTGACATAGGAAGTCCGACTGTGAGTGTGTCGGGCGGACTGGTGAATGAGGAGGACAACGAGAGATGAACCGGAGAGGAGTGAAAGAGGGCAGAATGGCATAGATGAGATGAGTTAAAGGATGGAATTTTCCAATACTTGCAAATTCGGGCTCTGTGGTTGCAGTATTCGAAAGTTGATACACCATACTCCGACTATCGTCGAACATCACCATGGATTTCGCAGGCAAGTCAGGACGAATCGATTCGTTATTTCTTTGACCTGGCGGGCAGCTGGCAAGTTGTTGGGAATCTCGGGCTGCGTTATATGCAAGTATCCCGCCGAAATTGGCCTGAAATCCAATCTCCATCTTGAACCAGGACCAGGATCAGATTCTCAACATCTGCGTATTCTTCAGACGGGCCCAGGGATCAAATCCTCACCATCTGCGTATTCTTGAGACGGGCTGACCCGCACACCTGATCAGTCCATATGATAACGAGACGGAATGACTCTGATTGAGG
>JAKTUH010000056.1:37221-121399 GCA_030556585.1 Geotrichum carabidarum
AAAAAAAAAAAAAAAAAAAAAAAAAAAATCTTGGAAAATTCACTTCCGTCATTTTTTTGAACCAACTTTTAAATCCAAGTTCTTCCTCGAGTCCTTCATTTTCCAGTGAGATAGAACTGAAATAGAACTATTTCAAAGTACCGGCTTAGCTTGAAATAAAAACTTTTCAACTATGAACAGGCTTACAACCCTCACTCCGCTGATCAGGTCGGGATTTAGATGGGTCGTTCCGTCGCTGACTCGGAGTTTTCATGTCACACAGACCTGTCGGGCAGACGTCAAAGTTATTGAGTCCATTAAAGATTTGCGTGCTTGGCGACGGGACCAAATGCTCAACTCCAAGACCGTCGGCCTTGTCCCAACTATGGGCGCTCTGCACAACGGTCACTTAAGCCTGGTCCAGAGCTCGCTTGAGCAGAACGACAATACAGTAGTCTCTATTTTTGTGAACCCGTCGCAGTTTGCCCCTCACGAGGATCTGTCGAACTACCCGAGAACCTTGGAGACCGACATCGCAGCTCTCAAGTCACTGGACTCACCGAACCCCATTACCGTGTTCATGCCGCCTGTGTCGGAAATGTACCCCTCCGGAATTTCCCTCGAAGTATCAAAGCAAGTTGGTGCCTTTGTTGAAGTCAAGGGTTTGAGCGAGCAGCTAGAAGGCTCGATCCGTCCTCACTTCTTCAGAGGGGTTGCAACCGTTGTCACCAAGCTCATCAATGCCGTTGGGCCCGAGCGCATCTACTTTGGCCAAAAAGATATTCAGCAGGTTGTCGTCATCAAGCGAATGGTCAAGGATCTGCTTATGCCAACCGAGGTGGTCATGAACCCTACTGTCCGTGAAGAAAACTCTCTTGCCATGAGCTCCAGAAACACATATCTCTCCCAGGACAGCCGATCTAACTCCAACATCCTTTACAAAGCCCTTGCTACTGGTGAAAAGCTGTACAAGTCTGGTGTTTCATCAAGAAACGATATTTTGTCTGCTATTAACGCGGTGCTGGAACCTTTCGCAACCAGCGCAGATGGATTTCACATTGACGTCGAGTATATTTCGATATCAGACAAAATCACTCTCAAAGAGGTAGACAAAGTTAATCCTGGTTCAGGTGCCATCATTTCTGCTGCTATCCGCGTTCCGAATAAAGAACAAAAACAAACCCGAATCATTGACAACATTCTTCTTGATTAATCAATTGGACCTTTCATGTATATATGCAGCATTTATAGATATAAAAATAAAAAAGAATAAGGTAGTAATTAGATGCCTCGGCGACCTCCCCGACTTGACCGCTTACCTGGTAAAACGACTACGCTCTTCATCTTCTTTGAGCGCAGTCCCTTTTCGCGTTCCTTCTGTTTTGACGCTTCGTATTCAACTCTGTCCTTTTCAATTTGTGCTTCCAGCTCCATTCGCTTGGAATGTTCGACCTCGGTGCTTCGCTTGTCCTTAAAGGAGTAACCTTTTTCTTTAATACTGTAGAACACACCACCAAGCTCAGCTAACCAGTAAGGGTCTACTGCAGTTACTGTAGACATGTACTCTTTTGATGTCAAAATAAGTTCATGGTACACAACGTAGTCAGGCAGAAATCCCAAGCCGTAAAGGGCCGATGTAGGATGCAGCTGCATCACAACGTTAGTTCGCAGGTTCATGTACTCGCCCAGACCACGGACCTTGGCAGCTTGCGCAAAGTAGCCGCTGCAGATGCATTTCCTGATAATATCCCAATCGGTGCCGCAAGATCTCATGGTGATGGTCTTGTCTTGTTGAACAATGTAAACCAGCTGCTCACGAACTTCTTTAGCTCGGCGCAGGGCCTTGGGATGTAAAAAGTGGCGGGCGCACCAAGCATCAGAGTACTTGTTGGCTTTCCATTGAGAATACACATGCAGCAATGTCAAATGGTCCGACTCAGCAACGAAAAACTTTTCGCGAGCAGCATCAGACTCGTCCTGCCTTTCTTTTGGTCTGTAAAACACACTTGGAACTGACAACATAGATACAATGGTCAGCATCTCTTTCAAGCACCCATACTCAATTGACATGATGACTAGCTTAGACAACGAAGGTTCCATCGGGAATTTCGACATTTTGTACCCTAAAGAATTGAGCTGACCCACGTTGTTCAATGCGCCCAATGCCCATAAGTCGTATAAACTAGAAGTCATCGTGTCAATAGGGGGAGGGTCCATGAAATCGAATTCTAGCAGATTCTCAACTCCCAGTGATTTAAGCAGCAATAGCGTATTAGCCAAGTTCGTTCTCTGAATTTCAGGAATCGCTTGGGGATACATTTCGTCGATCTCAGCCCGCTCAGTGTACAGTCGGTAAGCTACACCTTTGCCAGTTCTACCCGCCCGACCTGACCGCTGGTTTGCATTTGCCAGAGAGATAGGCGCAACTTGCAGCATGTCCATGCCCATTTTGGGGTTGTAGACCTTCATTTTCGAGTATCCTGTATCTACAACATACATAATTCCGTCAACTGTTAAAGATGTTTCGGCAATATTAGTGGCAATAATGACTTTTCGAGTGCCTTTCTTTGCTGGTTGAAAAATCCTGGCCTGCAAGTCTGCTGGCATTTGCGAGTAAATGGGGAGAATATCTAGCGGAGCCGGGTTGTCCAGTAGAGTCAACCTCTCGGCAATGATTTCACAAGTGGCCTCGATATCCTCCTGACCAGTCATGAAAACCAGAATATCACCAGGCCCACTTTGGAGATGAATCGAAATAACTTGCTTTACAGCAGCATCGACAAAATCTTCCACTGGTGTTGAATGATGCAGAACTTCAACTGGAAACGTCCTTCCAGGGATTGTAAACTGTGGCGCTCCTCCATAAAAAGCAGAGAACCTATCAGCGTTCATGGTAGCCGAAGTCACAATAAGTTTGATGTCCCTTCTCCTCTTGAGTACATTCTTGAACAGTCCCATCAGCACATCAGTATTTAAAGCTCTTTCGTGGGCCTCATCCATAATGATACAGGAATACTTATCCAGATCTGGATCAACAAGAGATTCTCGAAGCAAAACACCATCTGTCATGTACTTGATAACTGTTTTGTTGCTAGTGCAGTCTTCGAAACGAATAGAATACCCGACCTCTGAACCTAGATTTACCTCCATTTCTTCGCTTACACGTTTGGCTACACTCATGGCAGCAACACGACGGGGCTGAGTACATCCAATCATACCCCTTTTCCCATATCCTTCTTCATGCAAAAACTGAGTTAACTGGGTAGTTTTACCAGATCCAGTTTCTCCAATGACAATAATTACTACAATGTTAGCTTCTGAATTGTAAAACCAAGAAATAAATGCTACTAACTAACCTTGATTGTCTCGAATAACCTTGAGTAGCTCTTCACGGACCGCAAACGCAGGAAGAAATTGTCGTTGCTCCTTCACTGTGAGATTTTTGCTAAAGTCACTGGATCCTTCTTGCTTCTTCAAGTGGTCTGCAAACTTGTTACTAGACTCCGCTGATTCGGTCTGTTCTTCTTCTTCATTCGCTTCCTTAACACCGAGAACGTTACCTAAAGTTGTTCCGGCCATGCTCGCAGCTTCTCTAGCCTGCTTTTGTCGTTCGCGCTTTTGCCGTCGCTCTCGCACAAGGGCGCTGCCTTTCTTAGCAAACACAGCCATGTCGCTTTGCGGATCCCGGACTGCCGAAATGGGATCTCGTTGTCGAGTAAAAACTTGCTGACCATCAAGAAATGGAGGTCGCAAGTTGTGAACAAATAAATGAATGCGATTCTCATTTTCGTCAGTAAAATCTGTATCTATGTATCCCTGTTGTTTGACTCCGGAAGTGACCATTTGATTCTGTTCCCACATATCTGCTTCCTTCTGCTTTTGTCGCGCAATGTTGGACATGCGTGTATTCATCTTTTGCCGTAACTTTTCTTCTTGTCCTTCGTCGTACAGACCCTCTCCAAATGGATTATGTGAATCATCACCAACAGTGTGCCCAAACTCATCTCCAAGATACCAGTCGCGATCCAGAGCAGCCTGAGCTTCATCATCAAACTCGTCATTTCCTGGCATATTAGCCATTTCCTCTTCTCTTTCTCTCTGTGTATCTCGGCTTTCAGATCTTCTAGACTTGGACCGTTGATTCCATCCAGGTTTCGGTGTTTCACTCATTCGAGATTCCGGTGTCGTGGAAGTGTTCCGTTTTGCTCTTATGGCTTCCAGCTTTTCTCTTGCGAAACTTGACAGCTTGCTAAGCCCACTGCCTTGTTCTGAATTAACCTCAGGTCGCTCTTTCCGCGTATGTGTCGAAACATTACCCATCTTTCGAAAGGAAATCTTCTTGTCTTCCACACGCTTGGCCGAACTATACTCCACCTTGATCTTCTTTTCGTCTTCTAATTTAATCTTCTCTTCATTGTCATGCTTAATCTTTTTGGCCAGTCTATCTAATCCGTACCTGCTCTTGATTTCTGAGTAAGCATCTGAGGATGGCGACTTTTCGCGTTTAACAGGTATTATGATCCCTCCCTTTTGCGACAGTTGAGCAAGAGTAGAAATATCGTAATTTTGATCTTTAAACTCTTCCTTGATCCCGCTACCGTTTTTGACGCTCTGAACTTTCCTGTAGACTTCGAGAAGGAATGACTCGTCAAAGTTGCCAAAGGCTTTACATGCTTGAACAAATGATTTGCCATCTGGTAGCCGCTCAGCAAACGAAACCACCTGTCGAGCTAGCGCCTGATTCGTAACACTTCTATTGAGCTGATTAGCTATATCAGATGCCAATTCAAGGATATAACCTTCTGAGAAACCATTACCTGCGCTCATGGTGTGAAGTTGGGTCTGACAGAGATGAATTTCACTTCGAACACTCATAAATACTGGCGGCCTCTAATCTACGCAAGCCTAGATATTTCGCTCCCACCAAAAATTTCATCAAATCATAACCATCTTCACTTGATCAATTCGGCCTGTCAGCAGCATTATTCATCGCAATGCTTTCTTCAATAAGATCACGTACTGCTGTCGCCACCAAGATCAAATGTAGATTTGTATCTTCCTTTTCGAAAAAAAAGAATGTTCCTACGCCCTTTCCTACCAGCTTCCACCCCGTGAGATCGGCCAACAAGACCAAGATCCAGCTCCCTGAAGGTGTCGTCTACAACCCTCCATCATCCGCTCCTACGCCATACCTCACACCTTCTGCTTTTCTACCCGCCAAGGACGTCCGAAAAAATGCTATTTGGAATAAACAAAAGCATGACATAGATAACATGCCTCTCCTGACCGAACCTGCCCAAAAGAATTACAACCTCTCTGCTGATGATATCGCTGAAATTCAACGTCTACGACTTGAGGATCCTGAACAATGGACCAGAAAGGCGCTTGCTAAGAAGTTCAACTGCTCGCCTTTCTTTGTATCTATGGTTTCAAAGCCGGCTTCCGAGCGACAAGCTGAAATGGACAGACGACTGGAAATCATCAAAGCTGGTTGGACTGAGCATCGAACGAATGCCCGAAGTGATCGAGTCAGAAGAAGAGCTCTATGGGCTAGAGACGCTTAATACCATCATTTCCCCTCATTCATTGGCCCTTGTATATAGTTAGGTTTATTCAAGATATATTACCGTTACAAAATCACTGGAAGTCACCAAAGTCATCATCAAACCCGCTTTCTTGAGCTTCAGCTTCATGTTTGTTGATACGAGACCTGCTGTTTGCGGGAGGTGGAGGAAGTAAGGCAATGGGTTCGCCCTGTTCTTCGTCATCTGTCTTTGCTATGGTTGTTCCTCCCTTTTCACTTTAGCAATTGATCAAAAACAAAATAGAAAGCTTACTTTGAGATTGATGTGAATCTTTTCCCCAGTCTTGAGTGAGAAGTCTGCAACCTTATTGTCCAGTTGCTCGTCGAGCGGAGATGCATGCCTAAATGATTAGTCGCTTGCCTGTAATGAGAGACTGTCATACTTTTTAAAATCCTGAAGAGCTAGATTAAACTCAAATGCTTCGCTGCGGTCTTGAAACCCCAGTCCAAGAGTAGCACTCTGTGACCCATTGACTACCCTGATGGCAAAATACCGGGCAGAATCTGTTGCCTACAGTTCTCTTAGCATTTCACCCCACAAATCAATGAAACGTACCGCGTCCACTCCTTTACCATCTTTAGAGTATGGAGCACTAGCAAAAAGCTCGCCAGTGTTCACGTCTTCTAAGCGGAGCTCGCAGGTCAATTCTGACTTAGGATTGTCGACATCTGAGATTTCAACGACCTTCAAGCGACCCTCCCACATTGGTTTATCCACATTCCATTCGGCTGCTCTATGACCTCTAGATAAGGACTTGAGTGGCGGAATACCGTAGATGTAGACCAAAGGGGTAATGGATAGAATAGTCTCAATCTTAGAGTCTGCGTTAAATGCCATGCTGAGCTGTAGTGGTTTCAGATGAACGTGTCGGTTGGGAGATCAAAAAGGAAGTAGAGGTGCAACTTCTGAGACTAATGTAACCTCCACCATTCCCTTTATACAAGCATAATACAGCCTAGCTCAATGTCCAAACTTGCATCATTAGCCAAACAGCGAGCAGCTAATAAACGACCTCAGCCAGCTGCCGCAGTACAAGATGTTGTTGAACCAGATCAAAAGAAACCACAGTTGTCCTCCATATCCCTACTGGACAAGCTACGCAAGAAACAAGATACAGATCAACCGACTTCAAATGACAAACCGCTGTCCAAACTAGCTAGCAAAGTACGAGCCAATAAGCTATCTACCTCCTCTACCGTTTCATCATCTACCAGTATATCTAAGCTATCATTAAAACAGAAACCCAAGCCATCGCAAGTTCCACCAGTTACAGCGCCACCAATTATTTCAGCCGATGAAATGTTTCCAGAGATCGACTTCAGCTACCCATATGATCCCATGGTCTTGGATTGCGTCACAGAATCTCATTTTACAGCATTGGTTTGCCAGCAAAGTCACGACGGATCTTCTCCTGAAAATGGCATAGCGAACTACATTTATCCACCTCCATCTCACGAGCTTTATTCAGCATTCAGCCAGCCTAGCCCTGACGATGTTGTCCTAGAAGCGCAGAGGCAGGCCAAGAAGTTTGATGGAACGGTACAAAATGGCATAGCCAAAATGTCAATCTCAGACGTGAGGACGACACAGGATGATTTCTCCAACAGCAAAAATTCGATCAACTTTTTCATCATTGGAAAATGAGTCTCAAGGACTATTTGTGCCCAATAGAAAACTGGGCAATGAATCTTCTAACTACAGAGTTCGCCGACCTACAATACCTGAAGTCCGTTCAATGCAGTTGATCTATATTCTTTCTAGTTTACGAGTTACTGCATTGCCACACTGTGAGAGCATGATGATAGATATTACAAGTCACCACACAATGGATTTTAACTGCTTATCTACTTGATCTCTCTGCCATATGTTGAAAAATAATGAATTTGTAGATTCAAGCGAAGGTATCGTGACCTACTTCCTATCGCGAGCAAAGCTGACGGAAGTGTAGAACAAACTTCACTGGGGATCACACAGAGCCGAAGAAGATGAAGGAGATCCATAGAAGAAGTCATAAATTAAGGAATCATATTCACGGCCGTCTACTACATGAGCTGAAGATTAGGATGGGTTAGAATGGACTGGGCAGCGTCAGCTAGTTACATTCGATGCGTATAGACATGCAATAAGGTGACTAGACGAGATACCGATAAGCAAATCACTTAATTCTGGTATTTGTTTGCCTGCTCTCGCACCTTACTTTCATATAGGGCTTTGTTTTTCCTCGAGCATCGGTTAGAAGTGTCACAAAGAGTACTGCAATACTTACTTGAAGCAATGGAACGCGTCTGCTTGAGCAGGAGAGTCCAAGTTTGGCGTATCCATAAGTTCTTGAATTCCTAACAGAATCTGTTTCAATGTCAGTGCAGGCCGCCAGTCCTCCTCCTCATTTAAGATACTCAGGCACACAGTGCCAGAAGGATAGACGTTTGGGTGCCAAAAGCCAGCATCGAATCTGCATTTCGGAGGTTTAGTAGGGTATTCTGTCGAGAAAGAAATCACCAAAGGATAAGTGGCCCCTTCCCACATAGTACCGGCCTTGCCAGGAATCCCCACCGACCATGTCATAAGATCTAGTTTGCCATCAGCAGTCTTGTTCGGCTTTGCATAAAACCCGAATGGATGGTCTTTTCGCCATTGTTTTCTACAAAATTTGTTAGACCCAAATCTACCATGACTGCAGTGAAAAAATACATACCGCTCTTCTTGGAGCCGGTTAAGACAGAGGGACATTGTTCAGTAATACGCGACGGATGGAGGTATTCTTTCCTTCGCAGGAGAACTATGTGGTCAAGTTCTTTTTCTTGTTGATCGAGAATAAGTAAGCAAACGTTGTGGTGAATATGCCTATCTTGGGTAAGGGTTATATGCCATATTTCACATTCAGCTAATAGTGAACTTCTGTTCCTTCTTCCATCTTCGCCTTCCAGTTCTTTCGCGGTATTCTCTCAGTTCCAATTGATCATTAGAAGAGAAGTTCACTGGATAAAATGTCACATAATGCTGGTTTAAACCCGTCTCTAGAGGACAAGGACGATCTGGATGATTTGGATGGTGAGAATAGCCTCGGTCTCAATCTCTGTTTGGTTCTCAGTGACTAACCCCACAACCTTCATTGGTGTAGACTTCTTGGACGAGTTTTCAGAAGAAGTTCTTAGCCAACCTCCTGGATCTGGAGCAAAGTCTGTTGAATCCAAGGCGGCTGATAATGCTAGACTGCCTTCTACAGCCGGAACGTCTCTTGAATCCAAATCTGCTGCCGAGGCTCCCAAGAAATCTACCAAGGAAATGGCAACTCCTGGCAATGAGGAACAGCCTGATCTCGACGCCCTTGAAGCCGAGTTTGCTTCCAAGCTAAAGTTTGGAATGGACAGTTTGATGCAAGAGATGAATGATTCCCCCGAAACCCAAAAACAGTTTGAAGCCATGTTGGCCGAGATGGCCAAGTCGATCGATCCTTCATTTGAGAAGTCTTCCATGCCCTCTCTCACTAAAAATACATCCCCCAAGTCTGCTAATAACAATGATAAAAAGAGCTTTCAGGACACGATCTCACAAACCATGAACCGACTGAATGAATCTAAGCAAGAGATTGACAAGTCCGTGTTGGATTCTGCCGATGACGACTTCTTGGCTAAGATGATGAAGGACCTTGAATCTGCTATGGGATCTGGTGGGGCTGAGGGAGATCTAGACATGTCTAAGCTAATAAATGATATGCTTGAACAAATGGCGTCCAAGGAGATTCTATACGAACCCATGAAGGAAATGCATGAGAAGTACCCTGCATGGATTAAGGAAAACCTGCCTAAGCTATCTGCTGAGGAGAAGGCCCGCTATGAAAATCAGTTTCAAATTATTACTGAGGTCGTCACCAAATTCGAAAAGTCGGACTACAGTGACGACAACCCTGAACATCGCAAGTACATCACCACTCGCATGGAGTTGATGCAGAATTCTGGTGCTCCACCAAGTGATCTCCTTGGAAACTTGGCTGCTGGCAGTATTCCTGGTCTTGATATGGACGCTGACGGCCTACCCCAGGTTCCAGGTGATATGGACAACTGCGCTCAGCAATAGGGTCCTGTCTATTGGCTTCTCCTGCCTTCCTACGTTTCATAATGTCATATCATCCCTAGTTATCACCCAAATCCCATTCTTCTTAATCTGCTTCCTCTCGCGTGGAATTTCAATTCTACTCACCATTGACAGGAATTTTGTGGTTAACCATATGATTAGTAGCTAACTAAGCTTGTATAAAATGGATCTATATGCTCAACTTATTAATTGCTGCTAAGGACTTTGATCTTGGTATCCATTATATAGAAAATTATATATGGAGCTCGGGTAGACTTCATGCAGATATAATAATTTGCAATATTAAAATAAACTATATATATGTCCGCATAGGGTCATCATCAAGGGTGAGGGTTTTTACTGTATTGCTTGAGTCCCACACTCATTTCTTCTGAATTCTCCAACACGAGGCCGCCTCAGCGAGTCTGAACGAGAACATAACAGGTTGAAGTGCTATAGTTATTGAGATGATCTTGGACAATTGAGAGTCATCGACAGGATACTGACTTTAAGTAAGGAACGGTTTATGGACAATTCCTGATGGGTAAGTTTATAGACAATACTAAACCAAAAGCTAATATCATACAGACAAAGATATTCAGAAAGGTCTCAGCGACCGTCTCTACGATAAACGAAGGTTTGCTGCAGTTGAGCTTGAGCAAGTAATAAGAGACTGTCTTGAAGATGATGACAGGGACAAAATTAAGCTCATTATCGAGCAGCTATGTCGCGACTTTGCCTACGCTATTCACCACCCGAATTCACGCAACGGGGGTCTCATCGGATTGGCCGCAGCGGCAATTGCTCTAGGACAGAGTGAGGTCATTGAGTATCTGGATGACATAGTACACCCAGTGCTTGCTTGTTTTGGAGATCAAGATGCTCGAGTCAGGTACTACGCATGTGAAAGCATGTACAATATATCCAAAGTCGCCAATGGAGAAATATTGGTTTACTTCAACGAATTGTTTGACGCGTTATCAAAGCTTTCGGCAGACCCCGACCCTTCCGTACAGACTGGAGCAGATTTACTGAACCGACTGATTAAAGATATTGTGGCTGAGAAGGCAGCTACATATGTTTCTGTAGCGCGTCCCTCAGTAGTTCAACTTGCAGCCAATAATCCATCAACCGCCCTGAATTCCAGTGAAAATCCGCCAACCGAAACATCTTTCAATCTTCCTCGATTCATTCCATTACTCATGGAGCGCATGTACGCCATCAATCCTCTTACACGAACATTCTTAATATCATGGATTACTCTGCTTGACTCCATTCCCGACCTTGAGTTTATATCATACTTACCGTCATTTTTAGGCGGGCTCATGAGCTTTTTAAATGACAGTAGTAGCGATATTCGTGTTGCTACTCACGCTACTCTCGACATGTTTCTGCAGGAAATTAAGCATAATGCCGAAATTAAACAGGCCCTTAAGCATCAGCGATCTGTTTCGTCTTTTGCTTCAGGTGGAACTGGCGAGGTTGATATGCCTTCAGAACTTGTACCTGAACAGAGAAAAAGGAGAAGATCATCTTTTTCCATAAAATATGAAGCAGAATTGCAGGCAGAGACATTGAATGCAGATGAGGATGAAGAACGCCCAGAGGAGATTGTCGAAGAACCTGAGGATCAACTACAGGAAGTGCAACTTGAGGAAAGAGAATTAGAGAACGAGAACCCTGTTCAAGAAGAGGAAGCAGAACAAGATGAGGAAGAGGACTTTGACGACATTTACATTCCTGGTCAGGATGTTCACATTGATTTTGATCGGATTCTTGAGATTTTGATTTCTCATCTCGACACTTCAGTTGAGGAAGTTCAATACGTGGTTTTGGACTGGGTCGAGGCGTTTTTGGATATCTCTCCGTTAAGCATGCTACCGTATGTGCCAAGATTTTTATCCGTGCTGCTCCCTACGATGGATTACGAAGGCAAGGAGCTCAAAAAAGCAGCAGAGAGAGTTAATTCTAGAATGATGGAATTCATCATGGGATTGCCAGACGAATCTGTGCATGATGAAGAGATCTCAGAGAGACACAAGTTTGTAGTATTCACAAGCAATGAGCCTGACGGCCAGTTTGGAAGTGATGGAAGTACAGGCAGTCGTGAAAAGCTAGACTATTCTGCAACTGTCAACGCCCTAACTTTACATTTTCTGGACGAGAAAGAAGATACTCGAGTGGCTGCATTGGACTGGCTCATTATGCTCCATCGAAAGGTTCCAAAACGGATCTTGGCGATCAACGATGGAACATTCCCTGCATTACTGAAAACGTTGTCAGATTCATCAGAGCAGGTTATTACTCGAGATTTGCAGCTACTTGCACAAATCTCGCACAACTCTGACGCTGAGTATTTCAAATCATTTATGGTCAACCTGCTCAATCTCTTTTCGACAGACAGACGACTATTGGAGACTAGAGGTAACCTTATCATTCGAGAGCTTTGTAAAAGCTTGAATCCTGAACGCATTTACTGGACTTTGGCCGATATTCTTGAGCGCGAAGACGAGGATTTGGAATTTGCAGGAATTATGGTCCAGAACTTGAGCAATATATTAATTACTGCCCCAGAATTGTCAGTGCTGCGTATGGGGTTGCGATCTCCAAAAACGAAGGAAGGCGTGGCGTTTTTTACAGCTCTGTTCAAATCGTGGTGCCATCATCCATCCGCGGCTCTTGCACTATGCTTACTTTCAGGTGCTTATGGTCCTGCTTTCGTCCTATTACAAAAAATTATTGAGTTCGAAATCACTGTCCCGCTGCTGATTGAGATCGACAAGCTTGTGCAATTGCTGGAATCTCCTGTATTTACCCACCTGAGACTCCAACTGCTAGAGCCAGACAAGTACCCATACTTGTACAAGTTTCTCTATGGTTTGCTCATGATCCTTCCTCAGTCATCTGCGTTTTCGACACTTCGAAATCGCTTGAACAGTGTGTCATCCATCGGCTACCTGCATGTACCTCAACCCCAAGTACATCAGAAATCGAGCTCCAGCAGTAGTATAGGAAGCGGGACATCAGGAAGAGGCACAGGTAATACAGACAGTGGACCAGTCAAAAGCAGCAGCTCATCTATTGCCTTCCATGATGTGAACTGGCCAGAATTAATGGACAAGTTCCAAGAGGTTCAGCAGAAACATCAAGACATGCGAAATAGAGTACTTTCCAGGTCGCTTGGAGATTTGAAGCTATGCGAGGGACTAGAAAATGGAAGCAAGCCGTGGAAACCAGAGGCTTCCGGGTTCACGAGCCAACAAAGTACACCTCAGCGTCAAGGCATCTTTGTGCCAAGCTCGGCTTCGTCAGCAGGAATCAGCCCTGTTGCAGCTACGACAACAACTGCTAGCCAAAATCACATTGTTCCAGCTTCGCCAATGCCCAAAATTACCTCGCGTATGCCTGGATCAGGAAATAGGGCTAGAGACGGCGGCTCGCGACATGGAGCTCGACGAATGCTGTCTCATCAAAATGCAGCGTTGCAAGGATCACCAAGATTTCACAGGACTCCAATGCTATCACGGGCGTTTCAGGCAGAGAGGAACAGTACTGCGCAAGGCGATGAAGACTCGCTAAGGAGCAATACCGCTTCTCGAAATTAAGAGAGGCGATCTTCCAAAAAATGAATTAATTGAGGGTATACATCTACTTGTACAGCTTTGAATATTTTTTGTACTTGATTAGAAAAAAAACTAAAATGAGAGCCAAGGTTTCATCAATGGCCAGTCAACAGCGAAAACCTCCTTGAGAGGAACGACTGAAATTTGGACTTTTGCCTGCGGTCGATACCAGGTCCATTAAAATCCTCAAAGATGTGCGTCGAAGTCGACGTGCGCGGCATAGCCTCAAGCCTACTCGGCTGGTTACCCTTTGGAGCAGGCTGTAAGATGAAATTGGACGAAGGGCTTCTTGGGAGAGGCGGAACTCTAGGGATATCCAAATTCGGCGAGGAATGAGTGTATGACTCGTGAAGCGCGGGCATGGACTTTTGCTGCCGCAAGAAGGGCGTCGACTTGGGCTTGCGGAGCGCGGGCCGGGCCGATAATTCGTTCGGGCTGGAAGGCTGGCTTGTGTCCCGCAGGTCACGGGACTGGAAGGGTGATCTGGCCAGGTTTGGTGGGGGTTCCGAGTCCGCGAATACGTTGGACCGTGGGTTGTGTAATGCCCACTGCGCTTTCTGGGCGTCTGCATGGCTATCCGAAGCCGCTCGCCTCGGGAGAGGATCTTGATTTGTGGAGTTTTCGTAGGAATCGTCAGAGTGGTAGTGGTCCTCTGTGCCGTCGTACTTTCCGTCATAGGTGTTATTCTTGCGAGTAACACTGCCACGCCTCCATTTCATGCTCGAGGCTGCAGATTCTTTAAATCCCGAGAGAGAGAGCATGCTGGCGCGCTTTCGGGGAGCTCTAATGACAGTCGGCTCCACATGTCCCACCGACTCATTTGACTGGGTCTTGAGGTTTGTTGGAATGAAGGATTTTGGAACTTTCTGCCCATTATTCGGCAAAGGTGCAGGAGCCGGGACTGAAGCAAGAGCAGGAGCAGGAGGTTTCGATCGACTGCCGAGCGAAGCTGTGTTGCGAGAGCCAGTTCGATGACTTCCCCGGCTGTTGATGGACGAGGAGTCTGAATGAGTCGAGCTCAAATCCTGTTCAGACAGTTTCAGGTTTCTCCGTTTGGCATATCTCTTTTGAACCTTGCGGTACTCGATTTCTGGGTGGTTAGTGGCTTTGGTTTAGAAAATAACTCTAGAGTGGTGATCTTACGGTCAGAGATTTTATTGAATATTGACATGATGATTTTTTAAGGGGTAACTGGTATATTTAGGAATCAAGGATGAGACCAAACTCAAACGACAATATAGAGGCAGAGCAGCAAGAAAAGAACAGATGTCTTGAAGAAAGTTTCACCAGAAGAGGTTTTTATTTTTTCTTCAATAGCAGGAAATGCAGAATTAAAAGGAATTGAGCCAACAACGATCAAATGGGTTGGGTCATGTAAAGAATATATAGGCGTAGCCTATGCAGCTTCATTCTCCAATTTGGCAGCCTCTTATGCGCGCGTCTGGCTTTTTCTTACGCCTGGCATCTCTTGCAGCTGAGGTTATCAACAAATAATAAAAGATAAAAATTATATAGGCTTCAAATGTTGGCATATGAAGTGGTCTCTATGCATTCAAAGAGGGAAAGCTAATGGTCTAAGATCTTAGTTCTGAGTACGTAAAGGAGTCATTTACTCGTTAATGAAGGCCACCATCGACTTTGCGATAACCGGTCCATCGTTTCTGTCGCTTACGCGAGTCAGTGCGTTTTCTGCGAGGTAGTCTGGAATCAAGCCTATTTCATGTCGTAGATCAAGCAGGTTTCTTTCAACCTCCTCACTGAACTCAGGATGGCCTTGAAGTGTCCACACCCCTTTAGGTTTGTAAAATCCCTGAACTCCACAAACATCCGTGAAGCCAAGGAGTTCGGTATCTTGGGGTGGTTCCATTACGATATCACGGTGGAACTGCATGATAGAAATAGTATCCCCAAACTCTTGCGCAAGCTCGGGAAAGATTTCTTTGCCCTTATCTGTGAGTTTGACAGGAGTCGCAGACAGTTCCCAGCCCTTGGGATTCACCCCCACCTTTGCTCCCAGGGCTCTGGCAATGATTTGATGGCCGAAGCAAATTCCTAAATTATTGGTTAGACATGAGTATCCACCGAGCGGGATCGCCACCTACCAAGAGCCTTTACGCCCTGCTCGACTGCTTGGGCGGTGTAGTCACTTAGCTGGTTAATCCAATCAACGTCGTCAAATGCGCTGTATCTCGATCCTGTAATGAGAATAGTATCTGGCTTGTCCTCGTCCAGGCTGGGCAGTGCTGACGGATTATCGACTACAAAAT
Source organism: Geotrichum carabidarum (assembly GCA_030556585.1). Taxonomy (NCBI): domain Eukaryota; kingdom Fungi; phylum Ascomycota; class Dipodascomycetes; order Dipodascales; family Dipodascaceae; genus Geotrichum; species Geotrichum carabidarum. Next base: position 52,750 of record JAKTUH010000056.1, read on the forward strand.
GCTTGGTGATGATTGTGGACTCGGGCAGTCCCCCGTGCTTTAGCAGAGTAGCAAATATGTCGCCGTAGGAGCCGTACTGTGCAGCCATGTCCGGCAGAGGCACATCTGTTTCAATGATGGCAAGTCTGACCATTTTTTTTCTAAAATTCTATAATGTCTTTGAACGAAATTAATCGGCAAGTTACCACTTATATATATGTTCAGTAACTCGTTGCCATGCGTTCGCCTGGACACACTCATTTGGGATCGTAGCCGTGTATCGTTCAGGACTACTAATCGAGGCCAGATGGTGAACTTTAACCCAACTTCACATGAGAACAAAACTCGGGACTCGCAAAGATCACTGGCTATAGGTCAAGTTCTTGACCCCGATCAGTCCTGATTATGGCAAGATTTAGCATTAAGCTATGACATGAAGGCGTTCTACAGCAATATTGCTCTCAAACAGATCTCTTTGGAAGCGTCGGATAAGATGGTCTGTAGTTGCCCACCCAAGACCGACCCTGTAGATCGCATAAAACGATTTAAACTTGACTTCTGCACCTGAAAACATATATCTGACGGTTGAAACTGTTACAACTAAATATTTAAGGAAGTTTAAAGATTTGAAGCACAGACATGGTCGAATACAGGAAACCGTTAAAACAGTGAAGTCATTTTGCTCCTTTCACACCCAGGTTAGTTATGTCATGTAGTTGTCCCCTGTCAGCGGAACATAGCAGAGACCTTATAATTGTTTAATTCTGTCAGGCATTTCGTATTAGGTCGAAGTTACATGGAGAACTGACACTTGCTGCCTAATGACTTTTGCATTCACCAACCTGTGTCACTAGGCCCGAACCAGGGTACAAATGCCCTTATCAAGTACTCTATACAAGTATACCCATACATATTCAAAGATTTCAGTTTGCACTGGTCTTGAAATAATCGTTTGCAGATTGAAATATGAGATCAAAAAACTCCAGGACTCTGGTCATGAAGCTTGAGAGTGGGTTGAGATGAGCCAAAGCTCAGGGATATCATGTGTACGTGCTAGCTAAGCTCTCCTATAGTGCACCTCAACGTGCATAAGCACCTACGGAGAGCTTCTAAGCTTGTCTAACCCAGCATCAGTATGCGCCAAAATCAAACCATACCGGCTTCCGGACTCAACTCAAACAAGATCGGCTCTGTGTATCACCGTCCCTAACCAGACCCTTTTGTGTCTCCCGCTGATTCCATACATATATATATATATAATGAGAAGTTCGTTGGGTCTAACCATTTGCGTTGCTCCGAATAATCCATTTGGTAAGACCTGACTAAGTATGACCTAGTTCGCGAATTGGCGCCTTTTCAAACCTCCTCCCTCTTTTTCCTTGCATAGTCACTTACCAATAACGTTTTTCTCATCTTCAGGAGAAGAACAACCAAGAGCCACTCAATTATCTCCTTGAATCACGTCAGGACCTAGACTGCTGCTTTAAGGGTTCTTTTGCTGTTTGTGGCGCCATTTACATTTCGTTGGTTTAGTTAATTTTCCACCATTTTAATCCTGCCCGGCCATTTCCAACGGCAGGTTTCTTTCCCCAAATCCATCTGCGAAACCACTCAGAAATGAGTTCGGCTAATGGACTATTTGGCCAAAGTATGATGCTGCTCTGGTTGCGCAATGTTTTTGCTAACTCTTATAGATGGCTTTTCTATTAAATTGACCCCCGACGAAAAGAAAGTGTATGGTCAACTCTTCCGACAGGCTGACCCTGACTTTACTCAGGTGGTCACTGGTGATGTTGCCAGTAAACTCTTTATGAAATCAAGGCTGTCTCCAGTTCTTTTAGGGGAAATCTGGCAGATGGCCGATCCAGATAATAATGGTTTTCTAGATCAGCAGGGCTTCTCTACTGCTCTCAGAATTATTGGCCACGTTCAGAATGGCCAGCGGCTGGCGCCCAATCTCGTTGAAATTCGTAAGTGCATGGTTTGATTTTTCGTACTTCTTCTAACGGTGGCTAGCTGGCCCTTTGCCAAATTTCTCGGAACCAAACTCAGTTGCCTCAACCCCCTCCGCTCAGCCCCAACCACCTTCAACCGCCATTCCCCCAATTTCTCCCGCGGATAGAGCAAATTACGCCCAACTTTTTGCGCACAATGCACCCTCTGGTCTCTTGGATGGCAATGATGCTAGAAATATCTTCATCAAAGCCGGCCTTCCGAACGAGACTCTGATCCAGATCTGGAATCTCTGTGACACCCAGAATAGGGGCCAGCTGGACCAGGGCGAATTCATTCTCGCCATGCACCTTCTTAGGTCCACTGTGACCAAAACACTGCGCCAACTTCCTTCAGTCCTGCCTCCCACTACTTTGGAGGCGATGAAGACGGGAAATAGGAATTCCAGCCGAACCGCCAGTGTATCGCCTAACGCCAGTGGCCGATACAATCAAAATTTCGGTGCTACTTCCCCTGTACCTAGACCTGCTCCGGTTGCTCGACAATACACTGGTCCTCTCCAGCATCCTCAGCTCAAGTCTCAGCAGCTCGAATGGTCAATCACTCCCCAGGACCGGGCAAAGTTTGATTCTATTTTTGTCAGCCTTGATAAAAGCAATGCTGGTGTTATTGGTGCTGAAGAAGTTGTTCCTTTCCTTACCACTTCTACTCTACCTGAGGAGACACTGGCCCAGGTTTGGGATCTTGCTGATGTCCACAACACTGGACAATTTACCAAGACTGAGTTCGCCATTGCCATGTATCTTGTTCAGCAGAAGTTGGGGGGAAAGACCCTGCCAATTACGTTACCTGCAAGCCTGTATCCTGGAGAAGTTCAGCCTGTTGCAACTAGTTATTTTGCCCAACCTCAGGCGCAGCCTCAACGTCAACCGCCTCCCAAACCTCCTGCTGTAGCCAGCAGTTCTCTCAACGACCTCTTGTCTTTGGGAGACTCCATGAGCACTTTACCACAGCCAGGTGCTTCGGCCTCTCAAATTTCCGAGAACAGAACTGGATCCATGTCTGTTCCTGCCCAACTCACCGGTGTCCGTTCTGCTTTTGTGCCTACCTCATCATTCGGCCAGTCCATTGCCGACAAGGAGCCTCAGTTTACGTCTCCTCCAGTTTCACAAGCTGCACCTACCGTCGCTGCTGTCTTCTCACAACCCTCTCTTACTCAGCCTAATTTCGCCATTGCTTCTCCTCCACCCCAACAACCCCAGCAACCTGAGTTTTTGGATCTGGAAACTGCGAGCAAACTTTCTACACTTTCTACAGACAACGCCAACTTGACCAACCAAGTAAACTCTATCGGCGCTCAGAGTGAACAGGCAAAACAGAAGAGAGAACGTGCTGAGGCGGAATTGAGTCGGGTTTTGGGTCAAAAAGCTGACTTGGAAGCTCGTTTGGCTACCCTGAGAGCCGAGTACGACGCAGAGGTCAAAAAATCTAACCAAGCCGAGCAGTTGCTGCATCAGTCTCAACAGGAAACAGATAAGCTTTCGGCTGACTACTCTGTTTTAGAGGCATCGTATCATGCTGTACAAACTCAATGCCAGGAAATTTCTTCCCAGCTTGCTTATGACCAGCAGGAAAACGCGAACCTGAAGGAGAAGATTCGCTTCGTAAGCGAGGAGACCACCAATCTGAAGCAGACTTTAGAAAAGCTACAAAAGGATGCGAGACAGCAAAAGGGACTGGTTTCTATCAACCAGAAGCAGTACGCACATGCTGAAGGCGAACGTGACAAGGTTCAAGGCCAAATCAATGATTTCAGCCAGCAATCTAGAGAAGTGCACGCTCCGGATTCTAGCTCAGTTCTGGCTGGTATGGCGGGTGTCGCTGGTGTTGCTGCAGGCGCTGTCATTGGCGCTGGTGGTACTGCGGGAGCTGCCTTGTTTTCAAGTCCTTCTCGTCTTCCTAGCGCATCTACTCCTACTTCTACCAACCCCTTCTATGCGGCTTTTACTCCTCAACCTCTCACAGAGAGTACTCCATCTTTCTCTACTGGCTTTGAGGACCGCTTTGGCCAGATGGAAATTGCGTCACCCTCTACTGCCGATCCTGCTCGATCTTCTACCCACAATACTGTGGACACCCCCAACTCCTCGCCACCAAGTTCTGATTATCAGTACAACACTGTTAATGCTCGTATCCCGACATTTACTCTGCCTCTTGCCCGTCCTGAATCGGCTACCTCAAGCGTTCAAAACAACCCTCCCATGTCAGTGCGTGACGATATTGATATCTCGCGTCCTGATTCACCAGAGTTTCCTGTAACTTCTGAACCTGTATCTGGAATTGTTCCTCCTGATGATCTTGTTATCCGCCCTGTTGAAGATAGCTTTGAGAGAGGCACCAATCTTTCCACTAGCCAACTGCCATTCCCAGTGGACAATCTGCAGCATGGCACTGGCAGACAACCTAGCGTTGCAACCGTAACTACTGCTCCCCCTCTTCCTGTCACTTCTAGCACTGAGTCTTTTGAGATTGTTCCCCGTGCTGGAGAGTTACCCCCTCATGCTGTTTTATCATCTAGCTCTGAGTCGGTTGAGACTACACATGCACCTTCTGTTCCTGCCGCTGCCCACTCCAAGCCAGCAGCCCCAGTTGCTGGACAGCCTGTGACTTCAAACAACACCGGCTCTACTATTGAAGCTGTTGCCTCTGACGGTCCTGCCACGAATGAACCTGGTTCCGCAATGGGTAAAGAAGTGTCTGATGCAAACAAGGAGTTTGATGCGACTTTCAAGTCGCTGACTGCGACTGCAACTGGAACTAATCACTGGCCTGCCACGGCCAAGGGCGAGTTTCCTCCAATTAAAGAGCTTGATTACGATGAGTCTAGTTCAGATGATGATGATTTTAAGAAGGCATTCACACCTTCGGCTGGATTCCCTGCATCATCAGCTTCCTTCCCTAGCACAGCTACTAGTGCTGGTACCGATATGTTTGTCTCTGCCGTTGCTTCCCCTGCAGTTCTGTCGTCACCACCAAAAGTGTCTTCTACTTCATCTACAGCACTCTCTTCACCACTAAAGGTATCTTCCGCTGTTACCTCTTCTGTGGCTGCCCAGCCTGTTGGTGCATATGAAGGATCTTTTGCTTCTGCTCCTTCTTTCTCTCTTCCAATGCCCACAAAGGAAGCCGATCCTTTTGACGCTGCTTTTGACGGTTTGGTTGTGGCTGATGAGGAGAAGGAAGATCTTTCTGCTATGTTCCCTACTTCTAATGCCCCATTCAATTTTGCTCCAGCCATCCATGCCCCGCCTCCGTTTACTGGACCTAGCATGTTTGCTCCTGCACCAGCTCATCCTGCTGTCCCTACCGCTGCTGCCCCAGCTCAAAACAAGTCTGGGTTTGATTTGTTCTCTAACGACCCTGCGCCAGTGGAGAGTAACACTGGAGTTCCTGTGTCCAATGAAGAATGGGACTCTATCTTTGCAGGTTTTGGCTCGCCTAATGCGGCCGCCTCTCAGATGGACATCAACAATGTTTTTGCGAAAGCCCCTGCTTCTCAAGCTGCCCCGGCCCTTCCTAAGTCACTTAGTCCTCAGTCGCAGGCTCTGAGCGAACTGGTTAACATGGGGTTCGACAAGGCCAAGGCGTTAGAAGCTCTGAAGAAGAACAACTTTAATGTTGAGAACGCCGGTAACTATCTCCTGGACCACTAGTTTGATTGTGTATGTAATTAGATTTTATGTTTTTTATTTCCGATTGTTCTTTCTTTCTTTTAATTTTTTTTTTCAACACTACTACTACTCAGTACCTTTTTTTTGATCTCTATAGGTGATTTTCATAGATCTTACTCCTAACCCTACTTCTTTGCTTACAGCTCATTTTTCTGTCGGCACCAACATCGTCCCACATAAATCACCTTCGTTTGCAAGAATCCTACGCATTTGAAGGCTTTTCTCTTGTTTGAAATCTTTTCTAGCTTTAATTCATTAAGCTCCGTCTGATTGTTCGGTTTAAACCGCCCTGAAGTCCGGTTTTACATGTTTGAAGAAGAAGTGCCGACACCCCCATGGGCGACCAACTTACTTCCCACATGCCTGGCACAATTCAAAACTTTGTGACTCCGATAGCCAGCAGCCCTGACACTAGTGTAAATGAAACTTTTGAGATGGCCGCATCGGTGACGCCGGTGGTGAGTGGCAACGATCCAGATGCAGCTCCTGAACGCCAACGGCCGAAACGGCAGAACACGGGCCAGCGCCACGTTCGACAGTTTTCGATTACGTCTACAACCTTGGTCAACGGTCGCAAGAGCCGAGACATGACCAAGTACATTTTGCTGCAGAAGACAGCAATTGAAACAATTGCTAAGCGCCCGTCCATCATCCGGTACGCCGCGGACGCTGTAGCCTATACGGAACAGGTATTTGTCAATCTTCTGTGTACCCATCACTTCTAACCTGAATATAGTACGAAGCCATGCTGCAAAAAGGTGACTACGAGAATGCATACATATATTATCTCCAGGCGCACCATATAACCCACAAGATCATTCCCGGTCTGCCTACATTTCAGAAAACCATGCAAAAGTCCGGATCTTACGTGAAGGAGGTATATAACGATTTACTTGCATTTTTTGAGACTAAAGAGGCGCAAAACACCATGCATGAACTGGAGTACGGAATGGAAACGAACCATAATCGACCAACTGAGTCAGAGCGGGTCCTTGGACTAGGAGACGCAGAAGGAGAGGCAGCACAAGCCCCGGTATCAAAGCCAGAGATAGACACATCACCGGGGGTAGAGCGGGAGCTAGCATCATCTCTGGAATTGGGTCCAGAGCCAGTAGCTACACCAGAAGCAGAATTAGAACCTCCACCGCTTGACACTGCCCCCTCGCATCCAGTCGGCCCGGCTCCTCTTCCACCTAAAAATCAGCAATTCAAGACAGCCCGAAAACCCGTCAACTCAGCCGTTCCTCCTTCGACTCTTAGACAAGGAATTGAGAATTTGACGATATCAGCCCAGTCTCAGTTTGAACCTAGACCGGATTTACGGCTGCCGTTGACCAATGTCATCAACGCAGAAACTTTGGATACGTACATGAAGACCTTTCCGAGTGATATACTTATTATAGACGTTCGATCGAGGGAAGCCTTTGACGCTGGGCGGTTCCCGTCGGAAAATGTGATTTGCATAGATCCATACGTTTTGGCCTCCAACCGAGCAGAGACGGATTTGCAAAGTGCGCTGAGCATGTCCCCGAGCCACGAGCAGGTGCTGTTTGATATGAGGGATCAGTTTGAACTGGTTGTGTATCATGACGGGATCACGAGGGAGATTGGCCGGTCAGAGCAGCAAACGCCAATCCAGCAGTGCATGCAGCAGCTGGTCGATATTATATACAGCAAGTCGTTTAACAAACCGTTAAAACGATCTCCTTGCTTGCTGATCGGAGGGCTAGAAGCTTGGGTAGAGCTGACGGGAGACACGTTATGGAAACGGCGGGTGACGCCACCGGCTATGAATGGATCAAGCTCGCCCTCGCCAAGGACTATGAACCAGCCTCCGTCTACACCGTCGCCGACGATGTCTACAGATAGTGCCACGTTTCGAACTCCGCAGCCGCCACGCGGGATTCCGTCAAGAGAGGGCACACGGAAAGGAAGCGTGGTGTCGATAGGATCGCCAAATCCCGTAGACGGAATCAAGCCGGGGTACCCGCAAGACGACTACTTTATGCGCAGCCAGGTCGATTCGGGTTACAATGTAGTGAACGGAATAGTGCGGCCCTCGTACAGCCATTTCACGGCCGCCACGGTCACAGCAACAGCCGGATCCGTGGCACCTCCGGTCTTGGCCGCGTTCCAAGTCAACGGGCAGCAGAGCCCTCATGCAGCCTACCCCCACCGCAACTCAATGCCGGCGCTGCCGTCCATCTCCGCGTATAGCCCTGACCGTTCGCGGTACGAGCAGATGCCAGGCTCGTACGACGGCCAGATGCAGGGCCATCCACCGCCACCACCGCCGCACGGTGTCCCCCGCCCCATAGCGTACCCGCCCGGATCTGTGCGGCCGCCGAACCAGTTCCAGGAATTCGCGACGGGACTCATGAACCTGGGCAACACGTGCTACATGAACTGCATTCTGCAGTGCTTGTTGGGCACGACGCGGCTGGCGGAGGTGTTCCTGAACGGCGAGTACCAGGTGCAGCTGGACAGCCGGCTGGGCCACAATGGGTATATTGCGAACTCTTTCGCGAGGCTGGTGAGAGCCATGTACCAGTCGGCGCTGCACTGCCCGCGGGGGCAGGTGAGCTACATTTCGCCAAAGGAGATAGTGGGCGTGTGCGGGAATATTTCGGAGGTATTTAGGGGGTACGAGCAGCAGGACTGTCATGAGTTTTTGAACTTTTTGTTGGATGGCCTGCATGAGGACTTGAATGTGAGGGGCAATAAACCGGGGTTGAAGGCGCTGACAGAGAGAGAAGAGGCCAAGCGCGAGGCCATGAACGTGCACGAGGCATCGGTCAACGAGTGGATGCGGTACCTTTTCAATAACGAGTCGCTCATCTCGCGGCACTGCCAGGGCCAGTACCTGAGCCGGCTCGAGTGCAGGGTGTGCGGGACGACGTCGACGACGTACAATCCTTTTTCGTGCTTGAGCATTCCAATTCCGAGCAGCAGCGGAACGGTCAGTTTGGAAGACTGTTTCAAGCAGTTTACGCAGCCCGAGCTTTTGCAAGGCGACGATGCGTGGAACTGTCCCAAGTGCAAGCGGCGGCAGGCGACGGTCAAGACCATGCGGCTCAGCCGGCTTCCAGACTTTCTCATCATCCACCTGAAGCGGTTCCAGCACGGCGGCGGAGGCGGCGGTCTTTTGGGTTGGGGCGGCGGCGGGGCCACCAACAAGCTGGGCACGTTTGTGCGGTACCCCGTTTCGCACGAGCTCGACCTGCTGCCTTACTGGCTACCTGCTACGGGGATGCAAACGCTGTCGGGCGGGCGGCCGTACCAGAGCCCGCCGTTCCGGTACCGGTTATACGCGGTCGCGAACCATTTTGGGACGCTGAAGGGTGGCCATTATACGGCCTACGTCAAAAGGGGCCGCGCGTTTGGGTGGTGCGGGTTTGACGATACGCGGGTGCGGGTTAAGGTGGGGCTGGATGATGTTGTGAACAAGAACGCGTATGTGCTGTTTTATGAGCGAGTGTAGCCCGCGTGATGATGAGGTATACAGGTGGAACGAGGAACATATGAGATATATATGGGCATATACATGATATGGATTTGAGCTAGCTGTTATTTGGTACAATCTATTTGGTGGAGGTACTTGATACCAAGGGTTGCCAGGTACAGTAATTTCGAACGCTATTTCGATATCAGGCAGTTAGCGATACTTTGAGAGGTACCGTACGCTATACAAACGCGGAGTTACCAATACTAATGACCTGCCGGCCTGTCTATTTGATTTTCTTTTGTTTAATTACTGGTTTTCTGTCTGCTAATATTGAGCTGCCAACTCTTTTAATGGATTTTCTTTTGAGAGAATTTTAAGTATATCTATATATAAATGCTGGACCCGATCTTGATTAAGAAGTTGGCTTAGCATCGGGTTGAGCAATTGCTTGAAAGAGCATTTCGGCCCAACCGGGCCCGATTACCGGAAAAAAAAAAGAAAAGCCACCACTGGCTTGTGCAGTACGGTTTGCAAATTTGATTGATTATAATAGATCATAGATCGAGTTCAGATCATGAATACAATTGATCAAAGTTCAGCATGTCCGCATGGTATGTTGTAATTTGGTGACAAGCATTGCCGCCTTTTTGGCTTGACTGAGTGAGGAGTGTGTCCTCAAGAGTGTGCTCGACACCCGGCAGGCAACAAAATGTCGAACTGATGCTAGGCATTTCCAAAGAACAAGGAGAAATCAGATAAAAAAAAAGTACGAGGTTTTGAATAGCCCTAGTATTAGATATGCTGATTGTTAATGCTGATGCAATCGTTGATTCTGAATACAGCTTGAGCTTATAGCTCGGTCGTTGATCTTTTAATACCGTGTAGACCCGGTATTTTAATGCCAGTTGACTTTGCTGTTTATATACCGTTACAGGTCAACGCCGTTCATGCTAAACCTCATGAACCGGTACAATTTGGTACATTGCTTTCCTGCAATTATGAAGATAGGAGCCGATCTGATGGGGGTTTGGACTTGAGTTTCCTCCTCATCACCCACACCCCGTTGAATAAATTTCACAATCCAAGCACAAATAAAACGTCTGAATTTCATGCTACCAGTAATGTCCAACTTATCTTGATATACCATGATGATGCTGCCAACATAATAATAATAATTATGCTCCCGTGCTTGCCGTTAACAATTGCTTCTACATGTATAATGCCCCATAGAGCATTGCGCATTGTAGGGCTTTATTAACATATATAAAGCTATAGCGTATACCGCAATCTTCACCTGCGTCACAAATTACATACAATTGAGCACGCCAAGCAAGTGAACTAACTTGGGCATGGAAGCGAGTTCGGAATAAGCGAGCACCGTTAAAGCCGTTAGAGTCTTTCTTTCAGGAGTTCGCATGTCTGGCCCATAGTTAATACAAAAGTCAAACCAGAAATGCCAATAGTAACAATAAAAGAATAGTAATGGATAAAAACTAGGGGACACACAAAATAGGTCCATAGAAAAGTATAAGAAAAAGAGAAACAAACCCGACTAAAACTCGATATGCAGACAAAAAAGCTTCAAAAAGAAATAGGATAAAAAAAAAAAAGACAAGAACTTTTAAGGGTCACACACCCAGACACAGACACGCACGGCACAAACACAGAAACGTCAGTGGAAGGCAACATAAGATCACAGGCCAACACATCACATCATGAGGAACAAAAGGAAACAGAAAAAACAGAAAACAAAATCTAATAAATAAGCATCATTCCTCAACCACCAGCAAGGAATTAATGCGTGGAATGTCCTCGGTGGTACTTGAGGCCGTTTAGATTCTTGTACCGCTTGCCGCAGACCTCGCACCGGTACGGCTTGTCCTTTTCGAGCTCCATGCCTTCTGGGTAGGGAGCGTTGGACAGCGGGTCAATCACGCTGTAGGTGCCGTCGTCGTTCAAGTGGAGGGTCTGGTTCTGGTGGCCGTGCAGGCGGTGATACTTGAGTCCGTTTTGGTTCTTGTAGGTCTTGTCGCAGCCAATGACAGGGCACTTGAAGGGCTTGTGCTCGCCGCGCTCCATGACGTACAAATGCCGGGCGGGGTCGTCAATGCACATTTCCTCGTCCTCGTCGAGGGTCATAGGGGTGCCAGGCATGGACGAGTCCGGAGAGATAAAGACCTCGTTTGTGGAGACGGCCTCGAGGGACTGCATGCGGCGAATAACGGGGGGCTCAATGGGAGGCGACGGGGAGATGTGGGCTTCCTCATAGTGCCTTAGCAGGTCGTGGAGATTGGGAAGAATCTGGCCGCAGCACGAATAGTTTTTGCAAAAGTCCGCTTCGAGGTTTGGCAGGTAGGACGAGGAGTGGATAGGGGACATGGAGACTGGGGGCGGAGGGGCGTTGTGAAACATGACTCTAGAAAAAAAAAAATGAGGTAAGCAGGGAGCCGATGGGGGCGGGTAAGTTGCTAAAACTACCAAATCAAGAGACGCAGAGGTAGGGGGACATGGAGAGGCGATTTTAGTGGTTGCGAGAAGGACAAGTCTGAGACAGGGAGAGAAAGATTTCAAAGGATTTCTATAAGAGATGTAAAGAAATGGCAATCAAGATGAGGGAGAGAGAGAGAAGCGGTGGGAAAGATAGTAGTGGCAAAAGACCATGAGGGGGGGAAGCAAACCAAATATACTTACTCGTCACGTAGCCATGAATTGACAGAAATGCCACCCCAAGAGACACCACCCATACCTTGAGAATGGGCCATGCTCTCTCGTCGGAACCGCTGGGGCTGCTGGGCCTGGAACTGGGTATTTGAGCGCTGGTAGGATATGTCGATGGGGACAGCCGAGCTCATTGTTTTTTTTGCTTTTTGTTTTTATTTATTTTATTGTTATTATTATCGAGGGTATTTATAATGAATGGAGAGATGCGGTTAAGCTGAGATAGAGATGGCGATGAAGGTGGTGATGAAGGTGGTGATGGGAGGTGGTGAATTCAAAAGTGGCAAGAGAGTTGAAGAGAAGGAAGAAAGGAATGAAACAAGAGAAAATGGAAAAAAGTGGAAAAAAAAAAAAAAGTAGAACAAGAGGAATGGCTGTCATTATGGACGGCTAATTGTAGAAATGTTCTACATAATGAGTTGGCATGGCAACCATGGGCAAACAAAGGGGGGCCAACTGCCAATATTGCCCAAAATATGTTGATGACTCAGGATGACAGTATATGTTAGTCATTGCTAATGTAATCATGGCAACCACAGCTAGCGACAGCGGACAGCCACAGCGACAGCTACAGCGACAGGTATACAGCGACAGCGACAATGTCATGATCTCTGATCTATATATATAAATATATGCATAAATGATTACATACACTGTGTTGGTTTTTATTACATACCCTGTGTTGCATTTTTATTACATACCCTGTGTTGGTTTTTATCACAAACGCTGAGTTGCATTTTTATCACAAACGCTGTGTTGTTATAATTTTATCACAAACGCTGTGTTGTAAAATTTATCACACAAACCCTGTGTTGTTGTCAATTGACACCAACCAACCAATCAAGACATGGCAAAACGAGTCTCAGACATTTTTCATGTGCACAATTGAGATGAACCATCATTTAGACATCACGTGATATTAACAACACGTGATCTCATATAAAATATCTGCCCATACTTTAATTGCCAAACAGAAAAAAAAAACTCACCGTCAAATCACCAAATCACCAAATCACCAAATCACCAAATCACCAAATCACCAAATCACCACCGAACAACCAACCCGTATGAAACCAAAAAATGCCACGCAAACGTCACAGCAACAGCATACCATGACTCCTACATCTATATCAATCACACGCTCATTGATCTCACCTGCTTCCACAGCCTCAACACCAGCATCGGCAACAACATCAGTTTCAACTGGCGGAGACACAACTATCCAGCCGGATACCGTTTATTTCACAGACGCCGTTCTCATTGATTCATCATTTCTCACATCTGAAGTTCCAGCAGCCAACACCCACCACTCCCACCACCCACAAAATCAGCACAACCCCCAGACCGGTCTGCGCCGCCACCTCAAATCAACATGGCAGTTCTCCTTCCACAATATAGCCAAACACAACTCATTCTTGATACTCCGAGTAGCCCTCAAAGGCGCATTTGCCAAAAGCGTGGTGGTGGGCGGATCAGGATCAGCACCAGGGGTGGTGGAAACAGGGGTCCGAATGGTTGTGGGCGTGGGACGGGTCCAATGCTTTCATGGAGTTGAGTTTGACTGTCAGTACTTGTAGTTTTATTTTCTTCTTTCAAAATTCATTGCTTTGCTAACAAGCATTTAGTAACTTGCCTCGAAACCACAAAAAAAGCGCCCGAGGTCCTTGACCTCCTCGTCGCAGCTCTCCTCGCCGCCATCGACGACCCCTCTATTCTAATATCGCTACGACTGCTCCTGCCGCAGTACAAACGGCTCATCAAAACCTACTCTAACCACCTAGACCCCCGCATCTCGTTCGTGAACCTCGTCGCCAGCCCCACCACCGCCAACGGCGCCGACGGAGCGGCCGGACCAGGAGCAGGATCAGGAGGCCACCGTCGCAAAAAGTCAGCGCAGAGCCTGGTGCAGCGGTCGCTCAGAGTCCCGTTTTTCCGCGTCTGTGGGGATCCGAACGCGCCAGCGCCACCCACAGTGCTCTACAAAGCAGAGCAGCTGGTGCACGTGGTGGTGTCGAGGCATGTGGATCTCGCGGGGCCCACCTATGGCGCGTTTGATTTGCTGCCGTCCCATAATCATGGAGGTGAAATGTACAAGCATTTGGTGCCAAGAAGACTGGCAGCAAGCAGCCCCAACTTGTTGTCATTCCAGCTCCAGCATTCTAACAACAGCGGCTTGACCCTCCATAAAGTGACGGCGATCCAATCTGCTATCGACGACAACAAGTCGCCCACGTTTGGGACGGCCTCGGACGCCGCTGCTTTGGCGTCGGTAGCTGTTTCGTCGTTTTCATTACATGATGTAGCCAGTCCAGCGCAGCCCATGATTGGCCTGCAGCGGTTTGACCAAGTCTCCAACCCAGCAGCGCTGGCAACGGCGTCGCCGCGCTCGCTTGTGAACTGGGGATGGCTGCTGTTGGTCAGCACGTGGGTCATTGTTATTCTTGGAATCGGGGCCATGCTTGACTTATGGGTTTTCTTGTTCCCGGGTCTCGCTGCTCTACCTTACACGTTGCACCTGACGGAGTGCCCCCAGACAGGGTTGCCGCACCACGGCGGGGCTTCGTACGAAAAAGAAACCGGCGTCCCGATCCCGGGGTACTACTGGTGCCTGGTGTTTATGACGGGGATCGCGGCGTGGGTGTGGTGTGTTGTGTCGTGGATGGGGATGAAGTTTTTCAGGCATACCAAGGGCGGCTTGACGAGAGAAAAGACCTTGAACAACTAACTCAACTGACGACACCAACAAATAATAATAAAAAGCAGCCATCACTACCTCGCTGCTATAATACCTCAAGCCAGCAAAGGCAGAGCCAACTAATTTATCAGCAACTTGAGGGCCGCCAACTTGGAACCCAAGTTCTTTGAAAACACATCACAACTTGTACCTAATACAAAATGGCATCCAAAGTCATCTGCCATGCAATAAGCAACGCCATCTAATTCCAGCCAAACCCCACCTCATAGACAATTGCCATCTTAACGACTGTATAATAAGTATCTAGACTTGTATAATAACTACCTACATCTCCTTGTACATCCTTTCGTCCATTGCTTTTTCGCATTTAGTTCCAACTCTTGAGTTGCAGCTTTTGATTTTTGGTGACTGGGTCTGACTCAATTGACCTGCTGGGCTTGTTTCTCTATCTTGTTTTTTGTCTCCTGCTCGACTGTTTCTATCTCAAAATTGCCTAGCATTTGTTTCCCCTTCTTTCCCTTGACTTGACTTTCCTTTAACTACCCAAGAAAGCCGCCCAAGTCCATGTACCCTGCCACAAACGCCGCCATGATCTTTGCCCACTCCAAGATCGCTCCGCTATCCAAATGCGCTGCGTCGTCCTCCAGCGTGTGCCACTGCGCCGGAAACGGAACCGGGATCAAGTGTAAGACAGGTACCCCCAAATCAAAAAAGGGGATATGGTCGTCGCCGATTTTGCCGGCGAGGCGGAATTGCGGGTCGCGCGGGAACCACTCTTTAACGTCGTCGTTGGATCTGGGGCCCGCAGATTTGGCGGTGTGGCTTGTGTCTTTAGAAATGTCAAGTTGCCGGAACAATGTCTGCAGCTTGCCAAGCTCTCGATGAGCCCAGTCAGTGTGCTTGTAGTAGCTCGGCACCCGCGGGTCAGCCGCCCCCAGAAGGTCCAGCAGCACAAACAAGTCTATCGCGTCCAGCCGGCTGCGCCGGATCGACGTGGGCCCAAAACTGGGCTCGTCCCAGGCCGTGGCCAGGTGCCGGGCGCCGTAGATCGAGTCTGAGGCAGACCAGGTTTGGAAAGCTTCTTCGCCGTCCAGAAACAGAACTTGCAGGCCGACACTGCCGCCCTTTGCAGGGGTGCCTTCACCAGCAGCCCACTTGGCGGTCAGCGCAGAGTCCACCTGCTTCACAACCCACATGATCAGCGCACACGGCACCGCGCTATCCACCGCCCCCACAAACCCGTCCGGCTCTCTCTTCGAATCATAATGCGCCACCAACGTCAGCCGGCCCACATCACCCCCAGTTACACCAGGCGGGTCTCTCGTCGCGACCACGTTCGCAAAACTCACGTTCGGCTGCACGGGTGTATCGGCCTGGAACGCGTCGACCTCGAAGCGCCAGGGGCTGTCGGGTGCCCCGAGCTGTGATGCGGTGAAGAAGGCCTCAAAGTGCGCGCGCACGGCGGCAGAGTTGGGCGTGCCGGGCAATCTGACCTTGAGGATAGGCTCGAGGAGGCCGGAGGTGTTGGCGGGGTCGAGGAGGCGCCCATCTCCAGCGTCAGTAGGGTCGGTGCGCTGGGCAATCCATTTCAGGTCGGGCTCGGCCAGCGGCGTGTAAGCTTTAACTCGAGGTAAGGTACCGAAAAGAATTGAGCCGGTTGCTGCCAGTACCAAGGCAACAAATGAGCTGCTGCCTCTCATTATTTCAGAATGCCGGTGCTCGTGCTTTCGAGATTTGAAACAAGAAATTTGAAGGGATCGATTGCGGGAAGATCTAATTTACTCGTTTACTACAGACAAATGATGGGTTGGGGTAGGGTGCTCACAGCCGTGCGCTCCTACATTGAGACTTTGTGACACCTTATTTTCCTCTGCAATTTGTCCTCTCCAATTTAGTATTCAAGGTAATATGTACAAGAGTCGATAACTCAATAATAATAATAATAAAAAAAAAAAAGTAGCCTATATCTAGTCTACAATCTCTGCAACGTGGTATATGCTCTTTCCAACGCGGATCAGCAGCAACTTGCCGTCCACCAAATCGGTTTCGGCAATCTCGCCGGGCTTGACTTGCACGCGGTCCAGCCCGTGGTACACGCCGCCGCTCTTCATCAGTCGCGCTATTTCAGCTGCTTCAAGTCAGTTCTCAAGGTAAAACTCAGACGCACATGAAAAAAAAAAACTTACACTTTGACTTGCCGGCCAACTCGGCAATCACATCTCTCCACGGCGCATTGACAACATTCTGTTTTGGCAGCGTTTGAAGCATGTTTTCGGCTTTAAACACACCAAGAACGTCTGCAGCAGATACATTCTCGGCTCCTGTAGGGAAAACAATCGACGACATGATCTTGGCCCTCGCACCGGCTCCTAGTCCATGCACCAGATCTGTGATGTCCTCGGCCAACGCCTTTTGCGCCAACCTAGCCGACTCGTTCTTGCCATGCTCAGCCATGATCTCAGCAATAGTATCCAAAGGCAGCAGCGTAAACATCTTGAGGTAAGTCTCAACCACAGAGTCCGGGGCCTTAATAAAGTACTGGTACAGCTCGTACGGCTTGGTCAGTGCCGCGTCAATCCACACTGCGTTACCAGCTGACTTCCCAAACTTTTCGCCCGACGGCGTCGTCAGCAGTGGCACCGTGATCCCGTACGCCGGATCCTGATTCTTCTTCGCCGCCCTGGGCAGCTTGCCCTCTGTTTTATTCTTAGTCGCCTCTGACCTCAGCCTAGAGATCAAGTCAATGCCCGCCGTAATGTTTCCCCACTGGTCATTCCCGCCCACCTGCAGCTTACAGCCTTCATGAGCATGCAAGTGCCAGAAATCAAACGCCTGCAGAATCTGGTACGCAAACTCGTTAAACCCAATGCCTTGCTCGGACTCCATTCTGTTCTTAACGCTGTCGCGGGCCAGCATCTGGCCTACGCGGATGTGGCGGCCGTAAGTTGCCAGAAACTGCAGCATCTTGATGTCGCGCCACCAGTCCGCGTTGTTGCGCGTCGTCGCTGTTCCAAACCCGGTATAGCCCCTCGTCGCGGCGTACTCTTTACCTCGAGCCAAAAAAGTCTCGAGCTGAGACCGGATATGGGCGACGTTGTTGGACCGCTCGGCTGCTTCCATCTGTTTGCGCTCTGTGCTGCGGCCAGACGGATCACCGACCTCGCCCGTAGCTCCTCCGACCTGCCAATTAGCTTTTTTTGTTTCTCACTCTTGTACGTAAAGCATACCAAACCAATGACATTGTGCCCTCGAATGTAAAAATGAAGCAGAATGATCAACGGAATCAAGTTTCCCACATGTAGGGACACCGCGCTCGGGTCCGCGCCGCAGTACACCGTGATCTTCTCTTGCTCTATAACCTGTTGTAGCGACTCTCTATTCTGATTAGCCCTGTTCCATCCGCCAGCCAGTGCACATACCCCGTTATACTGGCGACCAAGTTGCGCTCTCTGAGATGGCTGATCAGCGGCACCTTCTCATCATGGTTGTTCCCAATCACAGTCGAGAACGGCGCAAACCTTGGCAAGATCCGTCGTGCTTGCACACTTGCCCTAATGCTACCATAAAACGGACTGCAACAAAGCCGGCCAACCCCTCGTTTGAGCATGGTGATGATGTCTTTTATAATTGAGTGGTGGAAAAGGTGGAAAGAAATGTGTGAAAAATGTCCCAACCTCACTTCAACAAAGATTATTGGCTCGTGGGTTTGTGATCGCCCAGTTTCAAGACCATTTGCAGACTTTGCTTTACCACCATATCAGCAGAAAAGTAGTATTATAGCCTATGATAGCATTATGTTTAGACAGTTGAATTTGTCTGTCTGAGCCTTTATCTTGCCTTCCTGAGTTTTGCTGTTTAACTTCCAGGCTGTGCACAAAGTGAGATCCCAGAGCTTGTGGGTTGTATTCACTTTGCGAACTGTCAAAATTGACATTAAAAGCCTTGAAACTTCATCTAAAACCTTTTAATAATAGCCCGACATTTTTTTGACAAAGGTGAATAAAATTTCTTACTGTTTGACGTAGTTGTCTGTAAGACTTGACATAAATCTACCAGGGTCTCCTTGAATACGCATAAATTTAGTAGATAAGCCCCTGCAACAGAATTCAGATGCTAAAGTTGATTGTTTCTAAGCACCTTTTTTTTAGTGAGTGTAAATAGCTTGTGGTTCTGGTTGATCGGTTTATTGCATTATTTCAAGGACATTTCAGTTGCTCGTCTAAACAAAAGATTTAGTAAAAAGTTGACTGATTTTCAATGCAAACTGATCCAACTATAATATATTGCACAGTAGTTATTGTAGAAAACCAGATCTAATTTTTTCCCTTTTTTTTTGAGCAAGAAATGTAAAGAGGTTTTTGATTTTTACTACAAGCTGTATTGGAAAGCTCCGGTTTGAACTATTTATTCTACTGATTCACAGCCATGCTCAGAGAAACCATTTAACAACCAAAATACTTCAAACATTGAAATCAATTTTCCTGTAAAAGTTTGAAGTACGTAAGGCCGATCTGTAATTAAAATTTAAGTTGTAGTAATAGATGAAAGAACTTGATCTTTGATTCAAACGCGGCTGAGCGGCCGAAACTCTCAACCGCATCAAAAATTTAAATTTTCCTTTAACTTTTGAAATTCAATAAGCTATTAAGCACCTTTAATTTTGTTTAAGACTAAAGGAAAGACGTAAATTGGCCCAAAAGTTGAGTTTTAAATTACTTTTTATTTTGCAAAGTTTATTTAGTTATTTACAATCTTGTTTGAAAACCGTGGGCATTATGGCCGAGTGGTTAAGGCGATTGACTCGAATATTGTTATCGAGATTATCAATTGGGATTTCCCGCGCAGGTTCAAATCCTGCTGATGTCGATTTTTTTTTCACACTTTGAAACCGTCTATTAATGACCATCAATGGCATTCAAGAATGAAAATAAAGCTGTGCTTGGGAGTTCAAGGCCAAGGGCAAAGATGATTGGCGGTTGAATAGTCAACGCGTCATGTTACTGATGTTCAGATTTGTAGGGATCCTTAACTTCAAGTTCGGTTTGTTGGACAAAATCAAGTCAAGTTGTAAAGTAAAGGAGGATACGACGAGTATAGTTATACCACATCCTCACACGAGAGAGTAATGTTTATGAGTGCGCTGGTGTTTCGGATTTGTTATTTGATTAAATGGAGGTCCCATTCTGTGAGAGTCCAAAGTGATCAAGGAGCGATAAACACCAAGGAAGGAGAACTTGTTGCATTGTCTGCGAGTGTTGGAAAAGTTGACTATCTGAGGATGTTGTACCTTAGTGATCTGGGCGTCCAGACTGCGTTTACCACAGTCATCTATGAAGACAATCTTACGCTAAAAAGTGGTGACGTATCTAGCAACATGATGAACAGAGATTCAATCAAGTGTCCCAGTGGCATCCAGAGCAAAGGGTTGGAAATTGTGCTTTGGGCGCTCTTAGTATCAATTGGCAGATGTTCTCACCAAGCGATTGGCCAAGGATGTTTACCACCATGCGCTCACCAAGGTGAATATGCGAGTTGCCGATGACAGAAAGAAGATTTGGAAGCCTAACGGTTCTATTACTAGGGTTCCCTAGAGTATTGGCTGTATCAATGACCACATCCAGTGATACAAGCAAGATATTCAGTGAAATTAGTAGTGAGCGCACAAGCTATATGGGTTAGATTTGCATCAGGTAGAAACCTTATGTGAAGATGAGGAGGAAAGAAGCGTTAGTACAGACACTCGGTGTCGAAGGAATGGAGGCCATCTATTCGAGTGCCAGCTAGGAGCCAGTTCCAAGGGCTGATGGCAATGGAGCTGACAATCCTACTGGGTTCAACCATTTTGCCCACCTGGATTTCAGCAATCCCCTCAACGCCATCAGCAGATATGACCAAGATTGTCAAGGACAGGGCAAAGAACCTATTCTGTACGGCCAAATGCTAGGTAGCCGTGGCCTATCTTGATAAAGTCTATATATGGTTTCTCTGAATGCATTCGTCTCCACTTGTCAAATCCATAATTCAACTTCATCTATGAGTCAAAAAGATGGGTTATAAGGATTCCGCGGCTTGCAACTGATCAATGAGTCAAAATGGAAGATTAAGGAGCGCTGCGGCTTGTGAACGGGACGAGCTTCACGCTGTTGGTACCTGCATATAGGATCTGTCTCCACGTACTTTTTTTGGATTAGAAGACTTTTGAACTCAAATTTAGTATAGCCATTGCTTTTATTTAAGCAACATTCTAAGCAGCATGGCCTGAAGCTAATATTCTGCTTCTCAGATGATCCGTTCAATTTATAATGCGACTGACAGAGATCACCGAACCCACAGAGACTGGTGCGTAGATGATATCAATTTAACGTCTTATGTAATGGACATGAAAGAAGACACATTCCTATCTATTGGTCGGATCCAGACGGTCTGCAGTGGATGACTCAATGTTACGGCTTTATTTTTACTCTCAAGCAGGCAATAGCGCTATAGATTTCTCTTGAATTTGCTCCAAGCACGGGACGCATCAGTTTGAGCTGTAGGAGGTAAAAACCTTTGTGAGCTCCCCACGCTGCTGGATGGTAGTAGAAAGGTCCGATTTGATGACAGGAAGGTTGATATCGACCGGGATATTCTTGCGAATGCGCTTGAAAAAAAAACCAAAAAAATAGTGGACAGGGAATCCCGACCAGTATTGATTATGTCTTTTCCGTTTTTTTTTATACTTAGGGCGTTAAATTGATGATCCATCCATCTAAATCTATTCAATACTTGAGGTAGAGTGTGAATAGGGAGCAAACTATTACATACTACGTTATAACAGATTATACCATGGATCAAGCGGTAGCAATGACCCCCCAAATCTGTTTCATCCAAGCAGTGAGAATATCAGGTCGATGTTACTACAGTACTTAACTTTTCAGATTTCACGGGTTTTTTTTTCATTCTTCTCTCCTTACTCTGTTTTATCTTATAAATATATATACCGGACTATCTGCTCGTTTCCTAATATCAGACTCGCAGACTGCACCATTGGTATCTGGCTAAACTATTTCGCCGCATCTCCAGCTTGCTCTAACTAGCTTCTATCTCTGTGACCCGCGTTATTATACGTCCACCCCAGGGTAATTCAAATCGGTCCACAGCTATTACAACAACAACAATAGCTTGCTTCCACTTTAGATATCTGTCCGAAGATTGAACAATGGCAGCAGTTACACGTCGGCAAACTGCTTTGGTCACTGGGGCTTCCTCAGGCATTGGCAAAGCGCTATGCAAAGAACTTTATTCCCAAGGTACGGCTTTAAACTGTGTGTTCACAATAGGTGCTAACTATAGATGCAGGATACACTGTGTTTGGCGGAGCTAGAAGACCGGGTGAGATGGCTGACCTCGAAGCTATGGGTGTGCATGTCTTTAAGCTGGACGTGACGAGTGACGAGAGTGTCAAGAGCATGCATGACGCCGTGACAGAACTGGCAGACGGGAAGTTGGACTATCTGTTCAACAACGCGGGCGTGTCGTGCATGTTTCCAGTGTCCGACTTGACGGTTAAGTTGGCTGAAGAGTGTTTTGCGGTCAATTTCTTTGGTGTTGTGAGAGTCACGACGCAGTTCCTGCCCCTGATTATCAATGCGCAAGGAACTATTGTTCAGACCAGCTCAATTGCGTCCAAGGTCCCGTATCCGTTTGGATCTATCTACTCGGCTTCGAAAGGAGCACTGAACACCTACTCGGACATCCTCCGCAATGAAATGATGCCTTTTAAAGTCAAGGTCATCACTTTGATTGTGGCTGCCGTGAAGACTAATTTTCCGGACAAGAGCCCTCTGTCAGAAAGTTCCCTCTACTACGACATCCAGGAGGCTGTGGTCATGCGCAGAAATATGGCTGATGAATTTGGTCTAATGCCGGCTGAAGTCTTTGCTAAAAGCGTCGTAGGAGAGATCTGCATCCGCAAAACAACCAAGGAAACTTACTGGGAAGGCAAAGGCTGGCTAAAACTGTGGTACCAGGCCTATCTGCAACCTACATTCCTATTCAGAAGGAAGATCTATCATCAGTTTAAACTCACCAAACTTGCTGAACTCATAGCTCAAAGACAGCTAAAGCATGATTAAAATAATTAATTTGTTCTAATAAATCTAGTAGCCCTTCTTCTTTTGCTTTTCAATATGAGCCCTCAGTGACCTCTGCTTGTCTCTCAAACTGCGCTTGGCCTTGCCCTGTACATCCTTCTTGTGAATCATCATCATGAAATTCTTCTTGCGAGCCTTCTCGCGGTTAGTCGTAGAATGCGCTCCCTCAATCTTGCCCTTTCTCGATCCAAACTCGCGGCCCTCCTTGCCTTCCTTAGCAGCTGCAATGCGTTCCTCACGCAGCTGCTTGAACTTCTGAGGCCCAATCAGGGTATTGACATCGACTGCATCTTCGTTTCGGGCAGAGCCGTTTTCGTTCTTGCGCGTGCCCATGACCTTTTCCAGCCCAGCTGCCATCTTGAGCTCGTCGAGCTTGGCGAAATCGGCCGGCGTCAAAACTCGTGATGAGGCAAGAGTCAGGAATGCGTTTTCATCAGCTTCTTGCAGCTCCTGCTTGGTGAGCTTGGGCTTCTTGGCCTCGTTTCCTTCGTCTTCGCTGTCGGAAACACTGTACTCCTTATCACTCTCAACATTGATCCAGCCATCTTCGCTGTCACTGTCACTGTCAACATCACTGTCAACCTCCCAGCCGTCATCTTCTTCCTGTTCCTCGCCGTTCTCACCCACAGTCTTTTCTTGCTCATCGCGCCACTTGGCCAGCAGGTCCAAGCCCTGGATACCTGTAACATTGCTCGTCTCAACACCGTATCTGACCTCGAGATTCTCACCAGCAGACATCCCCATCGTTGCAACCTTACCTCGATCCTTGCGGTGCAGCATTTCAGGCGCAATTTCTCTGTACAATGAAATCAAACTTCGGGCCGCCATCATGACAGCCTTAGACTTGGATCCCTTGTATTCTGTCAGATCCTGCAAAAGAGGAGCGTCCATGGCTAAGGGAGCACGAGCCACAACTTCACGGATTGTGTTGATACCAGCGGCAGCCACCTCAGCTTGCACACCATCACTCACAAACTCGTCAGCAATTTTGCGGACCAAGGGCGTGATAGCCTCAGGCGGGACCAGGTCGTGCGAAGCCTGGGCAGCAGCTGCCATAAACTGAGTCACGTCCCGCTGCTTAGGCGTCAGGTATTTCAAAAAGTAAGAGTATAGTCCCAAGAGAATGAGTTTGTGAACACCCACAAGACGGGAAACGAGGTTGGTGAAGAGGATTTTTTGTTCCAGATTGAGCTTGTTACTGTTCTTTCCGCTCAGGTTTGTGGAAAACATGCTTTCAGCAAATCCTTGAGGATCTCGTAACAGATGAATAGCTGAAAAGTTGAGATATGTGGCGGAGTGTTTGGCACCAGACTTCTTCTTTAATGACTTCATGGCGTTCTCCATCTTCTTGCCGCGCTTACTCGTCTTTTTGTTGACCGACATGCGATGTTTCAAAGAGGCCATATCAATCTCGTTATCTTCATCTGATGACGGGTTTTCTTGAGCTTCATCTCTTTCTTTGTCACCTCCCAAGAAGAAACGGGCTGCTGAGCTGGCAACCTTGAGATTCGAACTAAGGGCTGCCTGAGTCATGATTTCAACTGCACGCGAGTCGTCCCAAATACCACGTCTCCAGAGCTCTCTTGTCAGCTTAGTAGCCCACAGACCGTTTGACTCGGAGTCACTCAGCAAGTTGAACAGCAAAGCCTGGACTTGTCGATTCAGCTTTTGGTTCTTTGCACCCTGATTTGCCGTCTTGATGAGCGTTACCAGCGCACTGTAGATCTGGGAGCGCATAGTTTTTGACGAAGTCGCAATCAGCAATGGGAAAACCGACTGGATCAAATATTCTGACGTGATAACCTCCTTATTGCGCAGCATGACTAGGCACTGCACCATTTTCTCACGCAGATCGTTTGGCAGCTCATGGTGGTGCTCGCTCAGCATCTTGACCAGCTCAGCTGGGTACTCTGCAGTCTCCTTGGGGTAGCATGCACAAACCTGGGACACAAACCCAACCAGGTCGCTGAATTCAGCAGCGCCCTCATCAGAGCTGGGGTTGGCCATGAAGATATCTCTCAGAGACTCATAATGACGGTACTGCAGCAAGAATTCTTCTCTGTACGACAAAGGGTCTCGGCGCACCAAGTTCTGAAGCAGTGCAATATTCGTGGGCAGCAAAGCAGCTCTCTTTCGTTTAACCATAATGATGTTTGAAATGCAAATATGTATTGAGATGAGGTGTGAAAAATTTCAGATCATCCAAAAGATTGTGCTTGGGAGTTGGGAGCAGCAGCAGGAGTTGGGAGAAAATTTTTTTTTTTAGGTGCGTACGGACAAATTCATGATGTAATCATATTCTTAATGCTGATTAAGCTAATGTCCTCATTTACAAACCTTCAAGGCCTGGTATTATATAGATAACTCAATATTTCATAAAGTTTCATTCACGTCAAAAGGCCCCGGGCAGTCAAAACTGGATTGCCTTTGTCTTCTGGACTATCGCCTACGGAAATCCCAGGAGAAAGTTGGGAATGTGTTGATGAAGGTGTGTTTTCACCAGTTGAGTTTTGCCTGGATGATGATTGAGGCGAAGTAATGGGGCTGGCCAGACTGGTCAATGGCGAGAAACCAGGGCCGCGAGAGCTGGAAGACATTTCTGATACTGCTGCTTTTTGGAATGTCCATACCTTTCTAATGCCTTGTTGTATTCGCTCGCAAGTACTCCAACCTGTGAATTTGTGGCATGCCTCGATCCAGTTCATGATCCAATCTTGCTGATGCTGCTCGCGGACCTGGATTGCAGCAAAAAATATTGGGACACAGATGTCAATGACTAGACGCACAATTTGGCCGCCATTCAAGTTTTCCTCTCCAATATGGCCAAGGTTGTATGGTACAGTTGGGGGAATCGATCTTAAAATGTTGAGCATGTATGGAACGCCTTCCTGGGCAGTAAACCGGAGAGTTTGGTATCCCTGAGCTGGTACATCAGGATTATTGCGAATCAAGATGAGCCAGCTCATGTTAAAGAAACACACCAGGAAGTGATCATAGGATGAGGTATATGTGTAGTGAGGTCCAAAGGGCGACATGATTGGTGGTCCTCGTGGAGGAAGAGGAGTTAGAAAAGCAGCAAACCGAGTTTGATAGTCAAGCAGAGACGCGCGAATATTTTCCCATTCTATGCGCGCAGTGTCCAAATCGTGCTCTTCATCTGGGCTAACGGGCGATGGCGCATTTTGCGGAGGGATGGGAGGAGGAGGAGTACTAGTGTTCGGGCCGTATAATTTCTCTTTGCGGACGGCGTCAATGGCGACAAATTTGCAAAGGCGGGCGGTGTACCGTAACAAAAGATCGTAGGCAAACAGTCTTGGATTTTTGCCATGGCGGCATGGAACCTGATCCCAGAATTCCAAGGAAAGCAAAAGCTTTGAACGCCCAATAACGCTCTGCATAAGCTCCATATGCAAATAAGAATGTAATAGATCACAAACCTGGACTGCGGATATTTCGTGCGGCGAAAGTTTGCTTGGCACGCCATTAGCGTAGACCCCTCGCGCGCCAGCTGCAATGCTTCCAATATCCAGCGCAACAATAATGTCTCGTGCCCCACTCATGTGAAGAAACCATTTGACAAGGTCTCCATACATAGTTTCAAAAAATGCCAGCAAAAGACTTGTCGTCAAGGCTGCCAGGCTATTTGGAAACCGTTGGAGCATAATGGCCTCGCGAAGCCCTCTAACCGCATTATGGTAGTAAGTCATGCTATTGAATTCCTTGGAATCAGCCCCACGGCCTTCGGGCGAATTAGCATACTGTACAGAAGCCAGTGCCAGAATAGCATTTAGAACATGCGGATTGTTTAATGCCATTAACGGGGCGTCATAGGTCCAAAAGTTTTCCAATCCACGCCTATCTTCATTAGAAGAGATGGGAATATTAGGGTTCAGTGGAACCCGAGGCATGAGAGTCATGCTTGACCCAAAGTTTCGATAAAAGTACTCAAACATGAAAAAAACATTGTCGACGGTGAGCGGCGATTTGGAGGCAGTTGGTGCGTAAAAAGTGATATTTGTGCTGTTTTGAGATGTGCTGGCGCCTTGAGCTGCAATTTGGGTCAAGAGTTGAGGCAATGTATGGTGTAATGGAGTGGAAGTGTCTGGAAAATCTGTGTCTGGCGAGCCAAGCGGTGCGGGAGATAGATAGGCACCAGAGTTGTCTATTTGGTAAATAGGACCATGGGACACATCGTCCATTGGGCTGAACTGGGGCAGAAGGCGAATATCATTTGGGGCTTCTGTCGAATATCTTAACCCTTGCTGTTGAGGAGGTCCGGCCACGATTTCTTTACTGGCTGGTGGCGCTTTCTCTTGAAACTGATTTTGATATAAAAGGGTTTTCTGTGGTGTGGTGAGCTCTATGGGCTGGTTGTGCTGGATTATCTGGATTGGTGCTGTTTCTTGCGATCTTAGAGATGTAACTACTTCTAGAGAAGCAGGATATGTAGGGCCAGGAGTTACGTCCGGAGCACGAAGTCTTACGTTCAGCCCTTCTCTAAAGTCGAGCCTTTGCTTGTATCCTTCACATACACGGTTGACTTTGAGGCAGTTGTTGCAGCTTGGTTTGCCTTCGTCACATTTAATCCGGCTGTTACTAGGTTAGAAAAGGAGAATTGTGTTGGAACTAAAAAATAACTCACCGCTTGCGACAGGTTAAACAGCCAGTTTTCGTTCGTTTTCGGGACTCTTTGGGCTTGTTTTTATCTTTGGTATCTTTACTGGCAGATCCTGAGCCAGGCGGTGTCCTAGAAGGTTTCGAAGGTTTAGAACCTTCAGCCGGGACGGAAGAGCTTGGCATGCTCTGGTTGTAATCTGAGGGTAGACTTATTTTAAGGTCGCTGATTGCCAGAGGCAGTCTTCATTATCGAAAAGAAGTAAAAGAACGAGTAAAAAAAACAAACTTCGTCGTTGAAAAGAAATTAAATATGTTGGAATTGTCAGTTATGGTTGTCCGACATTGCTTGCGGCGCTGTCTAGTGCGGTGATTTTTTCTGTTTCTTGCGCGAGAACAGGTTTGTGCATGGAATCCAAGTAATCTAGAGATTCAAGCAATACTGAAATCTTCTTGGAACTTGAAATGTTGGCGCTAAATTAACGAAGGGAGTCGAGACCTAAAAAAGTTGTGTAATCTTTAAATACAGGAAGGTTTGGGTCTACCCTCAGATTTGGGGGTTGGTTGGTTCCCGGACAAATTTAGGTTAGATGGGTACACGCATGTACATTGGGCTACAAGGATAAATGTATACGTCCGCGGACATGACCTCCAGCATTAGTGTCAACGAGGGGGAGGGTCTAGGTCTAGAAATGTATAATTTCAAGTGGGTATCTACAGTTTCATGTATTTTGGCTCCGTAAATATGCTCTCCAAGAACTTGATCACGTCCGCTATTTCATTTAGTGAGGTTGAGTGCTCCAAGGAGGGATAGCTGTTGAAAGTCATGTTCTTGAACCCCAAGGTTTCCTTGTAAAAAGCAAATGAGTCTTTGCCATATTGATACGAAATTACCTGGTCCGCTGTGCCATGAGCTTGAAATATGGGCGTGTTCAGGTTGATTGTAGATAGCGCACCTTTGAGATGACTCTCAATGGGACAGAACCCACTCAGTGCCATGAACCCTCCTAGCTTGACGTCAAACGTCGCTGCTGACGCCAGGGCAACTGCGGCACCTTGTGAAAACCCACCCAGCACAACCTGTTCCGCAGGCACTCCTCTGATCCCGATCTCATCTCCTACCAGTTCTCGAAGCTTGCCAACTGAGGCAATGAGTCCCTCTGTATCTTCTTTGCCTTGAGGGTTGCGCACTCGTGGAAGAGATGCGTTGTAAACATTGAACCATGCAGGCATCCGCTGGCCACCATATCCATCAAGTTTTACAATTGGAGCATGGGGAAGTAGGATTCGAAGGTTTTGAAATGCCGGAAATTGTTGCAGATAATGTGCGAAGCTTCTCCATCCATCCCCAGTATCACCAAGGCCATGAGCAATGATCAAAGACGACAGGTGCTTGCCTTTGGGCTCAACCGCGATGTATTTGAGCTTATGCACAATGGATGACATTCTTTCATGAGTATGTGTGGACTAGAGCCATGCTTCGATCCGAACGAAAGGGCAACGTCAAAATATCACGTGTTAACTCAGCAATAGACAAGCATGGACTTTCACGAGCAAAGCACTTGGTACTCCGTCGTGAATAGTCAAGTGGAGAGTTGGAATGAGACGATTCTAAGAGGTTTTGAGTGAAACGGTATAGTGCAAGGCTTTCCAGGCTAGAAAGATTTAGCTCCCAGCTGAGTTCTAAACGAAGAAAGCTAAAAGAGCAACAAGCTTTTGCCAGTCTGATTATTGGATGATATTCGGAATGAAGCAAAGTGCGATTTATAAGTTAACTCGAAGGAGTGCAATTGATAAAGCTTTGAGTGGCAAAGGACGCGTTAGCTAGTGCTGGACAAAAAGCGGGACTCATAACAGGGTTGTCAATTGAAACAAAGAACTGAATTCACCGAAACGAGACAGATTTTTGCGTATGTCTGTTTTGGACAATACTGCCTTATATTAAAGCATCTACGATCTAGGGGCTTACGGGTGTTTTAAAATTAAATATAGAGCCAAGAAATTCTGCCACTTTCTTAGCAGTCAACATATGATCTTCACAGATGCATGAATGAGTATACATACAAGCCACAAGATCTCTTTCAAGCACGCTGCTGCAAATTGCTTTTACAGCTTCAAGAAAAAGGTTGAGCCACAAAAATGGTTGAGTCAGCGTTCTGAGCCTAAATGTCAGATTTAGCTTTACGCGTGAGAAACCTTGTAACTGTCTTGGATCCGATGTGTTGATACTTTTTATATTCAAAAGTCTATCCTGCTTTTTATCTTGAACTACTGGTAAGTTCTTTTATTTGCATTTACCATTAGCATTCCAGCAGTTTCAATGATGCTAGAGAGTTGAGTAACGTAAAGTGAGAATGAATGACTGGTATTTAATGAAGTTGATGTATAACTCCAAGTATACTTTGAACACTATTGCTAGCTGGCGTCTGAGATGATCCTTAATTATCTCTTTTGACTGTCCTTTTGAGGGCCGCATCCACTGGTGTAAATTTTTCATGTAGTTAAGTTCTACATCTGTTTGACCCAGTATAGCAACCTAAAAAAGATGTAGAGGATGTAGCTGTTATCAATTTCTTTATCTAGTTTACTTTAAATCCACAAAAGTGCTTGGCCGCCAATTCATTGCGTTTGCAATGGGATATTTCATCCTAGGCTGAAAGCCGCTTTAAAAGAGGTTTGTGCGGGATTCCTAAATTCTGGAACAGGGTTTGACTTGAGATTTAATATTCATTAGAAAAACCTTTCAATTGTGCGAAA
Source organism: Geotrichum carabidarum (assembly GCA_030556585.1). Classification (NCBI taxonomy): domain Eukaryota; kingdom Fungi; phylum Ascomycota; class Dipodascomycetes; order Dipodascales; family Dipodascaceae; genus Geotrichum; species Geotrichum carabidarum. The sequence goes on from JAKTUH010000056.1 coordinate 82,774, forward strand.
TACCCAATAAAGATGAATTCAATTCCTGCAACACCCGATTCTTACAGATGAGATAGATTTAAAAGGCAGGTCTCATCAAGTTAAAGTGAAGATTAAGCTCTTCGCGGAAACTGCCTTAATGGCAAACTCGGTTCAGACAACATTAGATTTCACAGTAGCTTCCTATCCAGATGCTCTGAGTAGCAATTAGAAATATATATCTATATATATATATATAAATATATATATATATATAAATTCCATAGAAAATTTCTGGCATGCCTAAACTTCTACTTGTAATGAGTTGACCTACCTGGACCAAAACCAAGGGTCTTAACTTGATTATTTATAGAAAACGTCGGTGTTAGAAGCACATGTTCAAAGGACCAGCAAATTCTGGACTATTTCTTCAAGTAGATGAGGCTCCGTTAGAACGGGTGTGAAGATGTTTCTCATTTTTTGGTGTTCTGTGTTGCATATGGAAAGCTCAAGTTGTTAAATCGGTTCAATTGAACATTCCAAAGTTGCCATTTAAAAAAATAGGTAGGATCTAAAGATTTTTTGTGACGCAGCCGAAAACTTTAAAGCACTTGAAGCTTCGGTATATCCCTTCTCCACTTGGACAATGAATATAAAAAAGGAGAAAAGTGGTTCAAAATTTATTGATACCCCTTGGTCAATGAATAGAGAAAAATAGAGAACCATTCAAACTTTTAATATTTCCACTCAGGCAAAGAATTTAGAACAACAGATAACTAATTTGAAGAATATTGTATTACTCGAGTTTCTACTAGTTTCATCCAGCACATAATGATGTTTATTTCTACTAACAACCATGTGTGAACCCATGTAAACAATTATTCTACAGGCGAGGGGCAACTTAGATCACAGATGTTGAATGTGTTTCTAGTGCAAAGAATTAAGTATTGCTGGATTCCGGCTGTAGTTTTTTCAACGCAACCATTATCTATAGCTAATTATAACTAAATTTAAACTGTGTACAATTATTTGAGAAGAGACAAACTGAAGATACTATTCAAGTGACAGTAACGGGTGTCACAAAATATGGCATTTATTTCCAAGCAGGCAAATTAAACTACAACCCTGCATGTTTTTTAGAGTAATCAATGCAGACAGATTCTGTTAGTCTAAAGGGTCAAATGCAGCGTTTGATCCAAGCGCACCTGCACCGCAAAAATGTTGCAGTAGATAAATTCTTGACGAATTTCATGGTTTTCAAAATTGATTGGAGAAGTACCCTTCTTGGTTTTTTCGAATAATGTGCCACTTCCATTGCACCAGGTTCCAAGTGGATTTGATCTAGGCACAACAGAAAAATAATACCTTTGCACTGTATTAAAACAATTGGTATAAAAATAAGACTTTAGTTAACTTATAATTTATATCGCCAACCAATTGCTTACCCATCCAAATTTTTGGAAATTTAAAGGGAAAGCTACTAAGGCAAGTCAAGAAATAAATCTAACGTTCTTTGTACATGTCTATTGAACTAAGCATGGAAAAGGACATATTCCACATACTTAGATAGAGAGTCAAGACAGCGCCTTAGTTAATGAACATTGAAGACATATTTTATATATTGGTCTTTAGCCAGATAGATAGATAGATAATCAATTTAACGTCCTATGTAATAAACATCGAAGAAGACATATTCTATATACTGGTTCTGATCCAAGCATAGAGGGAAACCAAGGCTACTTCCAGGACGCAGATAGATAGATAGATAATCAATTTAACGTCCTATGTAATAAACATCGAAGAAGAAATATTCTTTATACTGGTCTGATACAGACAATAATACCAAGTAACGCGATGTCACGGCTTTTTCAAAAATTCTCAGGCAGGCGCACCAATAGTATCAGCAAGCCGGAAAAAAATCAAACCCATTCCAAAACAATTCACAAAATTCACCCAAACATGATTTTCTCACAATTCACAACACCTTCATTAAAATCAAGCTGTAATCACTCCATTTCAAATCAAAAACCACTTAAAAATAAGAAATAGCCACTTTCATTGTGACAAACAGCTATTGCGAAAATCATAAAAGTTGGGTTCAGTGGTGTAGCGGTTATCACACTTCGTTCACATCCGTGTGAGCTATTAAATCCGAAGAGGCCCCGAGTTCGATCCTCGGCTGAATCAATTTTTCTTTTGTTTTACACAGTTAGTGGTCTGAGCATTAGAAGCAGAAATAAGCAATCACCTATTGTTGTTTTTTTTTTTTTTTTTTCTGGGTGTGGCTTCTTGAAGGATCCTGTGATTTTATTGATCTATAGTTGTAAAAGTGTGTGATGTGGTGGTGGGTTGCGAAGGCTGGCTCTTGCAGAGGGTAAGGAAGTCTTGAAACCTTGCCTCGGCGGCGACACTCTACACTTTTCCATTCTAGGTTCTTTTCTAAGCTCTAAACCTACCTTCAGCTCCATCTTATGACGGCCCTAGGTTGGCAAATTGACAAGTTCTAGCTAGTGCCAGTGCTAGTTGGGCTTACGATATAAGCACTACGCTAGATCAATAAACCACCCTTCCTTCTAACTTCTCATTTCAGAGTTCACTCGGGTCAGAGAATGATATCTGAATTCAGAATTATTAGTTTACTAACGTTTGGATACCAAGTTAATTCTTCCCATTTCAAAGGACAGATAGACGAGAGCTGGTGATGATTGTTGAACGAGATACTGTTGACGTTGTGTGCGTGTGTATGCGCGCGTGGGTGGGCAGTCATTGCAACCAAACAAAAAAAAAAAAACGATGAACGCGAACCACAGTGACAGAGTGAGAGAGGCAGCTGACTGTTTTGCAGAGTTGTGTTTCCGCGCGAAGTTTAAGCTCCCCGTTTTGAATTTTTCTAATGACTGCGCGCGCGCAGTGCTGTTTGGCGTGCACGGTGGATATTGTCGTGATCGATTCTCAGATCGCAGGGGAGCTAACGACTTATAGCTGTCGGATGCGCTGTTTTGAGACATACATGTTACCTCTGTGCCTGGCTTGAGCGATTTAGAAAATAAAACGGGTGCGCTGTAACCAGGATGTGTGCTCTGTGTCTGTTTAGCTTTTCCCTCTCTTTTGCACTGGTTTGGTTTGTGTCTTGTTTTTGAAGTCTGGTTGGCTTCCGCTCCTGCCACACAACATATGATGACGTGAAAAGGCAAGTCTGAGGCTCTCTCTCTCTCTGATTCTGGTTCTGGGTTCTTTCTTCCTGGGCGTGGATATTCTCTCTCTCTGATTCTGGTTCTGGGTTCTTTCTTCCTGGGCGTGGATATGGTCTAGCTTGCTTAGATAGATCTAGTGAAGTCAAGTATTTTTTTGTTGTCTGAAAACGAGTCTAAAAGTAGGTTCATGCCTAAAAGCAGCTAGCAAAAGCAAAAAAAAAATATTTGTAGGCCTAGTTCCATGTATACGAGAAACCCTTGATTGATTTATTGCAGGTTTTTTTTTTTTTTGTTTTTTTTGTTTTTTCGTTTGTGGGGAAAAGACGCGAATCGTCCATATAGTCAAACTTATTTCTTACTTTCTTTCTTTCTTTAAAAATTTCACTCTCTTGCTATATAACTGCCTCAAATTCTCGTTTTTTTTTTTTTAATCGTTAACTCTCCAGATTCTGGCAACTCAGATAATCTGTTAATATATTAATCTTCAACACGTAATGACTTCACCGTACGCCCGCATTATTGGCCTCACGACACTGGCCCTGAGCATCTGCTTGCTCATCTACGCCCTGCCGCTCTCTCAACTCAGCAGCAGCGCCTTCCAAGACCAAGACCAAATCGAAGCCAACCTCTTTCAAGCACCTCCCGTTCTTGTGAACCATCAAGGTAAGCTTTTTTCTTCGACAACCTTCATTGATTGACTTTACTTGACCTTTCAAAAAAAAAAAAAAAACCTAACTCATTTGCAGCCGTACTCACATCCAGCACCACATCCACCCTCACCCCCCAAGAGCTCTCCAAAGAGCCCGGCAAGCCCTTCGACGCCGAAAAAGAGTACCTTCTCATTCTCCAACAAGCCCCCATCATGATTTTCTCGTCCTCCACCCCGCACTGCCACGACTCTAAGTTTCTCACCGACCTGCTCCTAAACGAGTACACCATCAGCCCAAGGCCCTACGTCGTCGAACTCGACAAGCACCCGCACGGCAAGCAGCTCCAGGCGCATATTCGCAAGGTCACCAGGCGGCCCAGTCTGCCGGATGTTCATGTCTTGGGCCGGTCTAGGGGTGGGGCGGACGAATTTAAAGCGCTCCATCAGGCGCATAGCCTGGTGTCGAGCTTGGTCGCTTGGGGCGACAAAAAGATCTCGGCGAGAAGGCTGGCTCCTCCCTCGGCCAGGTAGGCCGACTCCTTACCGTTCTGCTAGTTGAGCTTTGTCTACAACGGCTCCTAGTGCTTTAGAACGTACCTTCCAGCCAACTTTTACCATATTATTACAATTCTCTGGTTTTACAAAATCTAATCCACAACACCCAGACATACTCACGCACACACGCGCACACACACACATGCACACACGCACACACACACACACACACACACACACACACACACACACACATGCACCCCCATAACTGATTGATATTTGCGTTACGGTTGAGTTATGTTACGTTACGTCAATTATAATAGCCTAATTTTGCCTAATAATAAATTTTTTTTTATTGAAAATCAATTGTGATAGATACATGATTAATCGAACACGTTCCCTACCATTTTTTATTGTGTTTAACCTGCTTTGGGGCTGCTCTTGCCGGTTTAGGATTTAAGCATGCCGATCTAGGAATTTAACGTTCTGATCAAGATCTGGGGAACTGTCGCGCGTATACTCAACAAGGTGGCTGGGGTTATTATATATTTTATAAGGACTTTGGACTATATAGCTCTATGAGCTAGAAGTAAAAAAGGCTACGAGTTTAAGTGGCAGGCATTCTAGTGGAATCTTGATTTAGTTCCAAGAATCTTAGAGAAAAGGTAAAATCGAGTAGGAACTTGGTCTATGAAACGAAAATACTTGGGGGCTGGATATCTGAGGCATCAGATCTATGAGTGGAGTTGGATAATATCGTGATCATCAGCATACGAAATCACTGCGCGCAGCTGAGCCATGAAGAGCTCGTGCCCAGAATTTATCAATAAAATAAAATCTGCAAGGAGACATCATTGCTTGCAAAAAAAAAATGCAGGCTATTTTTAAATATTCTGGTTGCGTCTTAATTTTTAAAGACAAGATTGCAGCAGCACTGATTATAATGAAAAGTGTATTACAAAAACACATTCACCAGTCACTACATCCTTTGCATATATAACCTCCATGTATACAAGAAGAAGGTATTGACTCAAGCTCGTCAGTGCCAAAAACCATCTTGAATATCTCTCACACACACAAACAGGGCTAGCATCCCTACGCAATGCTGTCAAAGCATATCCACAAGAAGCTAGTAAGCAGCCTGTTTAGTTTAGAAGAAACGAGACGTCTCAATTCCAGACGCGTTTCAAATTAGCCCACTTCTGTCAATTTTAGAATTATTCTACATGGATGGACGTAAATGAATCTTATCTTTTTGCGCAAAACCTAGGTGGTATCAATGAGACCGTAAAATTTAAAACCAGAATGTGCTTGTGGTTGGTGTACAATTGATTTAATCGTCAATTGATGGCAGGACTACGTACCATTATCGTGTAGGTTCTCTGTGTTGGTTGAGTTCGCATTCTTATCATAGTCGAGACATCATGAGCCCTTTCTCTTATAATCGGATATTATTACACATTCAAATGGCCAGAATCATTGTTTCTTAACAGTCATTTAATCATGGATATCTCCAAGGCTCAGTCAACACGAATGCGAATGTGTGTATTTAATAGGGTTGTACCCTAATACTACGCAGTCACTTATCGTGACTCAATATACATGCATTAGCACTAGCCATAAGTACAAACTGGGACACTGAAATTTCCCAATCACCATCAAAACCTGACACTTCATGCTTACTCACTTTCCATCTTTTATTGCATAATCGTTGCGTTACAAGTTAGCTAATACCATACTTGCTTCACACCACACAATTTTTTACAGTTTTTTTTCCCTTTTTTTTTTTCCTACTCCTCCTCGTAGATCTTGACTTATCGACGTTCGACCGTAATATCCCCACTTCGAAAAAATGTCTTCAGAATTGACTGTGCAGTCCGAGCGTGCTTTCCAGAAGGTGTGTAGTTCTTGACTTTTGATTGATTTGATTCACTGCTGTTTTGCTGTCGTCGAAATTTGAGAATGGTACCGCCCTGTGACGACGGGTCGCGACAACTGATCGAGGGTTTGACGACAGCCGAGACCGCCAACTTTGGTATCGACAGCACACCATCAGCTCTGTTTGTTGTAAAATTTCCAAAAGATACTAACTCTGTTTGTAGCAACCTCACATCTTCCAAAACACCAAGTCCAAGGTCAACAAGAAGACCAAGAGATGGTATAAGGACGTTGGTCTCGGTTTCAAGACCCCCAAGGAGGCCATCCAGGGCACCTACATTGACAAGAAGTGCCCCTTTGTCGGTCTCGTTTCCATCCGCGGCAAGATCCTGACCGGCACTGTTGTGTCCACCAAGATGCACCGTACCATTATTCTTAGACGCGAGTACCTGCACTACATTCCCAAGTACAACCGTTACGAGAAGCGCCACAAGAACCTGGCCGCCCATGTCTCCCCCGCGTTCCGTGTTTCGGATGGTGATGTGGTCACTGTGGGCCAGTGCCGCCCTCTGTCCAAGACCGTCAGATTCAACGTCCTCAGAGTCTCGAGCGGTACTGGCAAGAGCCAGAAGCAGTTCTCCAAGTTTTAAGTTGTGAACGAAACGCGGAATAAAAATCATGTCTCTTTTCTTCTTCTTGGATTGTTTATAGTTGACTTGGCCATAATTTATATACATGAAAGGATCTGTAACAACAATCTTTAGACCTCTCAAGCGTAGTTTGTATTGAAGAATAAGGAGGATGCTGGCATGTGTAGCTAAATTTCATGGAAGAAAAGATAATTGCTGTTCCAGATAACCAAAGTCATAACTCTCTTGTCTTTTCTGTCGAGATGATCTTGAATGGTTTTTTTTTTTGTTGATTCAAGTTGACTTCATATGGACTTTCAACTTTGGTCCCATACAGAAGCACTATTAGTCCCAGACACACATATCCCCAGTACCCAGATATACACACACTATTACTGATCTAAAAATTTCCAATAGACCAGGCATCTTCAAGCCTTGACCCCGAGTGATCCAATTACTCTTGATTCACGAATAAAGGTACGGCAAACATGGCAATTAAATCGAATAAAAGCACACCAAAAAAGCAGACAGCCTCGGGTTCAGGTACGCACAAAAAGAGTCTGGTGGCAGTAGGAGGCGGACCTGTAAAACCGGTCAAGAAGAAACCAGCCGTCTTGGTTCCGAAACAGTTTGACCAGACCCTCCTCAAACTGTCCTGCAAAGCACTGCTCCGCCACTCGCATGCTGCTTACCTGAAGTTGGCCGTCCCAGCTGCTGCAGAGACGCCGGCTGGCCCAGGCGTGAGGGGCGACCCCATCTACCTAAACATCAACACCTTTGACCAAATCACAGCCCCCAGCACGACCAAACAAACCACACCCACCCTGATACCAGTCCCGAACCGCGTGCGCCCGAAACTGAGCGACCTCCAGGTCAGCCTCATTGTCGAGGGCCCCCAGACCGACGTCGTGCAGGCGCTGAATTCAAGTGAGAGCCTGCCAACTTTTGAAATGTTTGCCGATATAGTCTCGGCGGCGCGGCTCCGGTCGGCGCTGGCCGCCACTGCAGCAGCTGCTGCCGCCAAGAATGGAAACAAGGAGGGCGCTAAGAGCCACCCCCACAAGGCGGCGGCCGAGTACGTGAAACGGTTCGACGTGGTCGTCTGCGACGCAAGGCTGAGCACACCGGCCATGCGGTCCTTGCTCGGACCCCGCGTCTATACCAAGCCCTCTGGCGTCAAGATCCACTCGCCCTTTCCTATAACTCTGCAGCCGATACCGGGGCCCAGCGCCACGCCGGTCCAGATCGAAGCAGCCAAAAAAGTGGTCGCCGATCCTGCTGTGGTCAAGAAACAGCTCAAGTACATTGCGGGGTGTGTGACGGTGCTGCTGACCCCAGGCACCTCGATGACTGTGCTCGTGGGGTTGTCTTCGTTTACGATGGAGCAGCTTATTGAAAACATTACGGCTGTACTTAAAGTTATCTTGGATCCCGGCCGGTCTATGATTGAGGGAGGGTGGGAAAACGTACGAAGCATGAACATCAAAACTACAGAGAGCGCGGCATTACCACTCTATTTACAAGACTAGACCTCTTCAAGTGGAGCACGAAAACCCAAAGAGCAATCGCATGTATTGATTTTATAGAAAATGCATTTCATTTTTTTATTCTTTTCACTTTCACGACTGTGGCCTCTTTTGTTTTGACACCCGCTGTCGCTGCTGCTTGAGCTTTTCTTCCCGCAACCGATGCTCTTTCTGCTTCTGCTGCTTTAGCTTTTCTTCGCGCAGCTTTGCGGCCCGTTGTCTCTGCAATTTCAGCTTCTCTTCTCGAATTTTCTGCTCCTTTGGCTTTTGGCCATTGGCAGGATCGGTTTCGGCTCCGAGATAGGTCTTGGCCAACCGCATCATTTGCTCAAGTGTTATTTGCAAATGAGCTCCTGGAAGTTTGATGTAGTCAATACGGTTTCTTTTCCCCAGAAAGTCAAGTCCAAGTCCGTCTTCACCATAAATCGGCCGTTTCTCCAACGGAGTCAGAAGACCAGACGTGCGGTTATACTCTTGGAACCACTAATACATTAGCTGCATTTAATGACAAGATAGCTCAACTCACTGTGCTCTCTTTCGGGACAACTGATCTTTCTTCATCAAACATGACAAGAACCAGCCTTTCTAGTTTTCGAAGGTTTGCTTTATAAGTTTGATTTTTTTGCTTCCGTTCATTGTTGATATCTGCCAAAAACCGCGACTTATTCAAGTACGTGTTGTAGTGTCCTGTATTCTAAATAGTGTTAGCCCAACCTCTTTTTTCCTCGCACAGTTTTCATACTCTGTAGTATTGAGCGGCAATGCTGTGTGACTGTGCAAACTTTCCATACGCGGTCTTTATAAACAGTTTGTTCCGAGTTGAGCATTGCAGATCGGATACGCCACAGACTGGTAAGTCGTCAATCCCGTTATGGGGAGACCCAAATGTCATCAGAGTCCCGACTTGTGGGTTATTGCATCGCTCAACGTAGCCTCGAAGAAACAGTCCACCCTGCGAGAACCCCACGGCATCAAACCCGTTCTCAAGCCCGGGTACTTTCTGAAGCTGTTCACAAACCTGCGATATCTAACCCCATGGTTAGAATGCAATCTCTGGCGTGCCATTTCCCAGCAAGACTCACCTGCTCATCAATAATACCTGCGTACGTTTTCTCCTGGTCCTCTATTCCGTTATTCGCCAAGCGGACCGGATACACTTGAATTCCTGGATGCGCCAGTTTAATAGCCTCCATCATCAGCAGCATTGCCGGAGAGTTGAACGAGTCCGCCATTCCATGCCACACCACCACCGGTCTAATTCTAGCCACAGCCCCTCCTGCCAGAGCTGCTATCGAGCAAATGGTCTGCCACTTCATTAGCAATACAAAAAAACAAATAAAAACTTCCGCAGCAAAAAGCCAATGATCAAAAAAAAGGAGTAAAGAAGAGAAAGGTCCGCCACTGAACTCCAGTGGCCAGGATCAGTGGCACCTGGTCTTTGTTGTTGAAGCCTATATAGGGCACAGATGGGTAGGTCGCGAGGGCCGTTTCAGCGTGGGGAAAAAAGGGTCTTGTGACACAAAAAGAAGTTGGTGTTCCCGTGACTTTGAGGTTGTGGCAAATGTGGCGCACTGAACTGTGGCTGGGGAGATTTGCCAGATCGCATGAGATATACTGACATGTAAGACATTGCACTGAAGGGACATGGCTGATCCGTGATTAAGATTGAAATGTATTGCTGGTGCAGATGAAAGTGCGACGTTGATACCGAGTATCCTGATTAGATTATTAAGATCTGATAGACAAATATATTGCAACCATACGCTACAAAAGACTTTGAAGAATGAAATCGCAACTTTTATTCTCTTCACACCTTGAAAGACCAGCTTGTATTGTCATAATTTATCCAATCTGCTCTGCCCGTGATTTCATTATAAGGTTTTGCGCCCTTGCCCCGGGATGCGCAGCATGAAGTTAAAGTACAAATTAAACATTTCATATTATACAGCAAAACGTTTTCATCTCCTTTTGTTCATTCCCTCAAGATTTTACATCATCTAGCCGCTAGAGTATTGGATATTAACCGATTCAATGTACTCAGACTTATATCAGCCAGCCAGTCCGCTGCTTCGCCGAGAGTGCATATCCCGAGGTGCCCATGGAGAGTTTATGGGCCTCCGGATCTCCTCTATTTTTGTTGTTTTTATAGCATCTTTCATTGGAGTCATGACTCCGCTAGTAGCTTCCAAAGTCAAGCGGTTTAGGATTCCACATGGAATCTACTTCTTTGCGAAATATTTTGGATCGGGGGTCATTGTTGCAACGGCATTCATTCATTTATTGTATGAAGCACACATGAATCTGAGTAGTCCCTGCCTGTCGCCAGCTTTTCAGGCTTTCCCTTATGCATTTGGTATTGCACTGATTGGTATTTTTGGAACGTTCTTGATTGAGTTGATAACACGGTACAAACTGTCAGCAAGCAACAGCACGCATCTTCAAACACACTGCCATGGTCCTAGCGGCTTGGCTAAAACCGAGACTCTCTTCACTGGTAGAGAATCAAACCAAAAGAAAGACTTGGCTACCGGGCATGAAACCCAACGTCAAAACGAGGAGTTGACAACTTTTCAAGAAGCGCAACCAGAGCGACCCGCCAGCCTTGCTTCTGAAAAGGCCAGACTAGCTAACCAGATTGGCAGCATCTGCCTGCTTGAATTCGGAATTGTCTTCCACTCTGTATTTGTCGGCCTCACCGTTGCCGTTTCTGGGCCCGAGTTTAAAACTCTTTATCCCGTCATTGTCTTCCACCAAATGTTTGAAGGCCTCGGCTTAGGCGCCCGACTAGAGAGCACGCCCTGGTCACCTTCAAACAGATGGATCAGCTGGCTGTTTGCCATCATGTTCAGCATCACCACACCACTTGGAATCGGCATTGGCCTTGGAATCCGGTCTTCCTTTGAGCTCAATTCGCCCCGAGCACTTATCACAAATGGCGTCTTTGACGCTGTATCTGCGGGTATCTTGATCTACACCAGTATGGTAGAATTGATGGGAGCAGAGTTTTTGCATTCTGAGGAGTTTAAACAGGCTTCATTGAAGACTGTGTTAGGTGCCTACGCCTGGATGGCGTTAGGGGCCTCTCTGATGGCCTTGCTTGGTGCATGGGCTTAGTATTATAATCATAGATAAGGACTTAATTCTCAAGCTTGAACTCAGTAGACATACTCGACTTTAATTATGGCAATCGCTCCTTTAAATCAGGCTTCAAAGATGCTATCACCTCTAGCTCTGCCATGCATCGACTCTACATTTCGTTTCGTCATGTCAATCGTAGCCTCGCACTCTGCCATAGATTCAAACAAACTTGTCAGCACTGACGATAGATCTCTGATGTGTCCGCCAAGACTCCAGTTGATTAATCATTTCTCTATGCAGGGCATATCTTCTGCTCTAAGGGTTTTTGTCTTACCAATGTTTACTAATTTCTCATAGAAAACCACATTGTTCCCAATTTCCAACAATTTGTCATTTGACTTGCCCTGACCTTTAAGCCCAACCTTGATTGTTGTGATCTTGACAAATGCCATAGTTTTATCGGACTGCACAATGATAGACAGACCGAAATCGGTACTGCTCATGGTCTTGTAATAGGTCAGTGGTTTGATTTACACCCTAAGCTGCTTAGTTTGACAATTTCATTTTGCCCGGGATTTCTATTCTCGTAAATCCCGTTTTCCGAACTTCTGATGTATAAATGTCCCTCACTCCCCAGTTCCTGCTCCACCGCTCTCACCAGCAACATCAACTCCAATCCTCAGTTTATCTAGAATGACTACAGATACTCACAGAATTGTCATTATTGGAGGCAACTTTGCCGGTGTTCGAACTGCTCATGTCCTTCTTCGCAGGGTGCTCCCAGACTTGACCAAGTCTTCAGATACGAAATACAAGGTCACCCTCGTTGCGCCCTCTCGCAGATTCTACATGACCGTCACGTCGCCCCGCGCCATTGTGGATGAGACTGTTATCAATAACGAGAACATGCAGCTAGATATTCTGAAATACTTTGAGGACTACAAACAAGAGGGAGGCGATGGGCTGCACTTTGTGCAAGGCTGGGTCAAGACGCTGGACCCTGCAACCAAAACCCTCCAAGTTGTGCCTGTGAATGATGATGAAAGCTCTGAGAGCAACCTGACTGAGAAGATTAGTTATGATACTGTCATTGTAGCTTCTGGCGCCGTGACGTCTAGTCCGGCTTTCAAGCCCTCGCCTAAACATTCACATGTGGCCATGAAGGAGCAACTCCGTGAGCTTGCTCAAAAGATTAAGGACGCCAAAACAATTGCTATTGGAGGGGCTGGAAGTACTGGTGTCGAAGTTGCTTGCGAGATTGCTGGGGCCTATCCCGACAAGAAAGTCACCATATATGCTGGAAAGTCTGGCGTCATGCCCAACATTCCCAAGCCACAAAGTGAACAAATTGCCAGCCGTCTTCAAAAGAATTTTGGAATTGAATTGCATTTTGAGCGAGTCGATTCCGTTGAACAGGCATCGCCAACCGGCAAGTACAGCCTCTCTGTTCTAGGCAGTTCTGCCCCTGCAGAGTTCGACTTGTACATTCCTACCGTCGGCCAAACCCCCAATTCTCAGTTCCTTCCTGCTGAGTTTGTCGACGCCAAGGGCTATGTGCTTTGCGACCGCCACATGAGAATCAAGGGCCATCCCCGTCACTACGTCATTGGAGACGTCGCTTCAGTCTCCCTCGGAAACCTTGACAGCTTGCGCACCCAGACTGGCGCTCTCAAGGAAACTCTGACAAAGGAGCTGCCTGCTTTTGCAGAGAAGCTGCCACTGCCCGAAAACGATTTCAAGTTCCAGTCTGCAGAGCCCAAGCGGCCAGAGCAGTCTTTCGTCATTGCGTTGGGCCGAACTGGTGGTGTAGGCAAGATCATGGGCTACAGATTCCCTAGCTTTTTGATCAAGGTTCTCAAGGCCAAGGATCTGGGCCTGGGCGCGGCAGAGATCAATGTTGGACTGCCCAAGTTCATTGAGTGGCTCTATGTTGCCCAAGAGAAAAAATGAAGAAGTTGTAGATTGCGAGAGCTAGAAAGTAATTGAAATATTTAAAATAGCTCAACATATGGCCGTGAAATTCTAACTGATGTAGCTGCTTATCTTTTTGGAAAAATTGTGCGAAATCTGGTTTCTCCATGATGACCTTAAGACCAAGGTAAGCTAGCTTCCACGACTATGGCTTAGCTTTTGCCTTCATGGAAACGGAAAAGATACCAAATATCTGAAATATCATCACTTCCAAGATTGAATGAGGAAGGCCGATCGTGCAGCTCAGCTGAGTGTTTTATTTATACATTGCAGGCTTTTAGCCACATATTGCTCTAGCCGGCCGGCCAGAGATCGATCAGGCAGACAACTACTGCAACTGATTGCATCGCATACAAAAAACTCTACAAGATTGAAACTAGGTGCATAGCAAAGATAATTCACAGCAAAGATAATTTTTTTAGAAAAGAGATAGTAAGTACTGCATAGGACGTTAAATTGATTATCCATCTAAGGGATTGGTCAATTTTTCGAATTTCGTTTGTTTGTGAATCTTGAATGAAAGCTATATAATTGGATTCAGTTGGATGAAGACGCATGAGTTAACGCGTTGGGAACTTGCCTATCCCTCCAACTTGAACCTAAATCAAAGCCTATTAATACATTGAATAAAAAGATCAAGTTTTGGCTATCATTCGCAAATTCTATTACAATGAGTCTAGAAAAATCTTGGAATTAGGATTTATTGCCACGACTGATTGTGTATCAAATACCCACCACAACTACCAGTGGTACAAAAAATCAATGCGTTTGAAAACAGCAAACAAGTTATTTAAAACTGTTTTGCATAAAAATATATTTTTCAAGAATAAGTTGACTATTTTTATAAGGTGAGCTATCGGGAGGGCACATTAAGTCCAGGAAGCAGCGTTCCAGAATCAGGCACAATTCAATGATCTCTCAACCAATCGACTTTGGTCAAATTCAAAAATGACTTATTTTAATTTGAAGTGTTTTGAAGTAGATTTGATTGTTTTTTCATAAAAAGAAAGCCAAAAAAATTGCTTTTTTGCTATTATAATATGTAAAGCTGGTTTATATATAACAACACTCACGCTTTCACTAAGAAGTGACAATTTGGCCGAGTTGGTCTAAGGCGTCCGACTCAAGAGTAATCTTTCACTGATTGCAGTGCTTTCGGATCTCGTAAGAGGCGTGGGTTCAAATCCCACAGTTGTCATTCTTTTTGCCACCACAAGATATTTTCCACGCCCATTTGTTCCACTCTTTTTAATCATATGTACACAGACAGGATCATGAGCAAATTCAAGGTAGACCCTCGTGCCATCTTAGACCTGGTTGTATTTTTGGGAGCAAGCGCTTCCATGTACTACTTGGTGAGTCATGTATTGAACTCAGTAGGAGATGGATCAAAGGCCGACAATAAAAAGAAGGCAAGCGCCTCAATGCAAAAACTGCGACAGCGACATCCTGATCTGGACTTGCAGTTGAACGAGCATGAGCAGATCATTGTGGGCTCAGTGATAATGCCTGAAGATATTAAGCTGGGGTTTGATGGTGAGTAAGGGTCTGGCAAGAAGTTTTAGGCTAACGTCTCAAGATATTGGCGGACTGGATGACATTATTGATGAGCTTCGGGAGAGTGTTCTATATCCATTGACGATGTAAGTTACTTGAGTTTAGATGAGTGTCATACTGACTAGTTAGGCCGGACCTATATTCGTACCACAGTTCTCTGTTAAAAGCACCAAAAGGTGTGCTGCTATATGGCCCCCCAGGGTGTGGAAAGACAATGCTCGCTAAAGCGCTGGCCGCCGAGAGCTCCGCCAATTTCATTAATATTCGCATGTCTACTATTATGGACAAATGGTTTGGCGAGAGCAACAAGTTGGTCGCGGCAATATTTTCATTAGCACAGAAGCTTCAGCCTTGCATCATTTTCATCGACGAGATTGACTCTTTTCTACGTGAACGACAGTCGTCAGATCATGAAGTCACATCCATGCTCAAGGCCGAGTTCATGACGCTTTGGGACGGCCTGACCTCAGATGGCCGGATTCTGGTGCTTGGAGCTACTAACCGGGCCAACGATATCGACGACGCTATCCTGCGCCGTATGCCCAAACGCTTTCCAGTCAAGCTGCCTGACCGCGATCAGCGCCGCCGTATTTTGGAAATTATGCTCAAGGATGCCCATCTTGACCCAAAGTTTGATATAGACGAAGTCGCCCGCCGAACCGCAGGCATGTCAGGAAGCGATATCCGCGAGGCTTGTCGAAATGCAGCAATGACAGCAACAAGAGAATTTATCAAAGACAACTTTAAAGACGGAAAGCGAAAAACAGGCAGCTCGGAGGTGCCCATAAGACCCATCAGAACAATAGACTTTTTTAAACGGACAGCCTCCGAAACACCACTACCGACGGTGCGTGTACTTGACTAATCTACTCTACTTGAGATATGAGTGATTCCAAAACTAATAGACATTTTCTTCCACACTCCCTTACTGGCTGGGCTACTCGTAGCTTAAGAAATGCCAATAAATCACGTGACTGACGCGTACTTTATATTACTTGTATTTTAAATCTCTTTCCTTCATCATGTTCAAACACTATGGAACAAGAGGAGTATGAAGACTGGTTCTCGGAATTGACGCAGAATGAATTGGACTTCATGAGTCTTTTGCGCAGTCAGCAGACCAAGTCAAAGGACTGTAAGTGATTTTTTCTAATGTCAGCATTGAAGCTAATTGGATTAGACGTGAGTGGTCTTCGCGCCAAGTTAAAGCATGAAAGAGAGGAAAACGTGAAGCTAAGGTTTGCTCTTCGAAGTAAAATTGTCAATGATGTAATTGACGCGCCCAGCTCAACGGCGCTAGCGGTTGTGGAACCGGCAGAGGACGAGGCCCTGCTTTCAGAATCCCAAGCGCTCATCGAACCTCAGGCCGAAGGCGGCTGGGAGGGCGAGTGCAAAGAGTACGAAAAGCTTTTGCTTGAGAGCTACGAGACGCGCGATGCTTTCAAGAAAGAATTGAAAGCACTCAAGATCAGAAACAATGAACTAGAAAAAGAAAACAGGGCGTACAAGCGCAGCTTGGACGCGATCGCGAGGAAACGCGTAGAGGATAGACAGGCAATTGAGCAGTGGAAACAGAAAATGGAGCAGCAACGGGACTCTTCTCCGGCAGAGATCCAGGAACATCCCAAGTCTGATCCACCATCAATGATAGAAGGGAAGCGGAAGAGACAGAAACTGGATGAAGCACAAGACAACAGCGCTATGAAAACATCGTTTAGCTCTACTATTACTTCGCATAGTATTTCTACAGAAGACCAGGCCACCCCTGATTTATTCGTGGGTAGACGTCATGCGTCGGAGGAGCCTACCCAGTTTGAGAAAAAATCAAGTTCTTCTCTAGAAAGTATATTCTTGCTTCCAGAGAATATGGCATTGTTAGAGAGCTTGGCGGAGGATACTCGGCTCAGGGAACTGGAGACTGAAAAGAATCGGATTAGAGATATGGAGGCCCGGGGTATTCCCAATCTTGTATCTTCGCCAGTGTTTTCGAGCTCACCGCCAGGGCGCGCCCAAATCAAGAAAGAGGCATTTCAACCGGTACAAATAAAAGAAGAAGACGATGAGGAGATTCAAATTCTGGAAACCCTACATGGATCAAAGTCCAAGAATCGTGAAACGGTTGGTGGGTTTGTTGTCAGTGAATATACTCAACCACCAGAGGACAATCTTCAAAGCTCACTGCCGCTGGCTTTGATTACAAAGGCGACAAAGATTATCAGCGACGCAACCGAATCATCGTCGCCTGTACAAGAGACGGCGTTACCTCCCGGGAACACTTCAGACCCAATCCAGCTCGAGACCCCCAAGAGCGTAAACCGTCGCAGCAGGAGCAAATTTCCGCGCGTCGATTTTGCCGAGATTGACGACAACCTGAGGCTTCCCCGTCAAAGCGCCGGCCCTACTCTTTACATGCCTAGTGTTGACGGTGACAGCGCAAGCAAGAAACGGAGCAAGCGGAAGAGCGTTTTGGTGCATGTGCCGACCCCACAGTCAGTGCTGCCGGGAGCTTCGGCGGATAAAGCACAGGCCCGGTTTATGGAGGAGTGGCTGAGCAAGGGAGGCAACGGAGTTGGATCAAGTACCAGCGCTAGGAAAGGAGTGGACAATACACCGACTCGACGCAGTAGTAATGGAGGACTTTTACGGGCCAAGAAGGCAACAATCAGTGACAGCATACGCGAGTTCAACACCAGAAAGGAGCTGGTCGAGTAGTAAGTTGATGCCAAGTTTTCAGCAGAAAAAGTGCTAACTACGAAACAGCTTATCTAGGCAAGAGTGGGATGTAGAAGATTTTTTGATCAACCCGGAGTACAATGGGCAGTCCGTGGGGCATGCCTACAAAGAAACAATGCGGGGCGCCAAAAAGTGGTCTTGCGAACACGGCGTCGACTGCCGCCAATGCTCAGAGGTAAGCACACCCCTCATAACTATACGTTTTCATGCTAATAATTCAGTTCCACGCAATGGCCGGCCCCGGCAAGTCCTTTTCCGGTCCCGTCTGGAACACCCCCGACGCCGACGACTCAGGCGACGGCACCGGTACCACCTCAACAACCGTTGCCATGGTCCAAAAGGTTTCCAAGCATCGCTCACACTGGGAGCGGCCCAAGTCGCCGCCGGGGTTCTGGCGGTCTGACTTCCCGACCACGCAGGAGACTGCCGAGGAGAAGCGGCAGGCTGCGGAGCGGCTGAAGCAGGAAGCGCGAAATAGATTTAACGAGGTGATGCAGGAAGGTGGGCGGAAAAAGAGCAGGTACATATTTCGGGATGTGGCGGTGAGGGAGCGGGTGTTTGAGATGTTGCAGTAGGCATGGTAGGCAGGGAAGACGATGGCAAAGGTGTGCATTCAAGGGCATGCACAGGTGATTGAGTTAAAGCTCTAGCATTATTTGTAGTTTCTATGCATTTATATTACATTGATATTTTTTTTTTAACTTTTCAAGACTTAGGCTGGGGACTTAGGCTGGGGTTGAATTAAACCTCATCACAAACTCAAGAGAGCCAAGAGAGGGCAACGAAACAGTATTTCATGATCCCCACAGTACTTATCTATGCTCTCTCGTTAAATTCCAGTATCTCGGAGCATTGTGAATCTTGTTTCACAGACTCATTTCAACTCAACGGAAGGCAAGCCCGGCGGAATCCGGAAAAATTAGGTTGATTCGGTTGGCCCTTTTGGATTTTTAATAAATTCATGCGGCATTTGGCCGTCGCCGCTTGACGAGGTCATGAGAATCTTCAGCTTATTGTAAAAACCCTGCAAGCTCAAAAGGAGAAAAAAAAAAAAATGTCAACCACACCCCTGCAGCCGTGGTATACCCACGGCATGGCCCATGGAGCCCAACTCTGCAGCTCATCTTTGGCCTCAGCTGAGGGGGGCCATGCTCCATAAGCTGATGGCCATATCACCAGTATACGTTCTGTCCTAGATCGATATGCACAGTTTGTACGTACCAACCACTCAGGGCTATAGCTCGTACCCAACGCCTTTTCTTGTTAAATTTCCCACAGCTGTCACCTACAATTTTTACGCCTGTCAGTTTGCATATAGCACTGTATTGAGGCATGTAGTTATTCCAGAACGAATTGGTCTGGTCTGAGTTTGGCTCTGGAGCTCTTGTTTGGGTATTCAAAGCGCAGCAAAGAAGCTACTTGTATATCCTGAAACTGGGTTTCTTTTTTCTTTCGGTTTGAATTTGAGCTTATTGGAGGTCGACAGGTATTTAGGAGATGCTTTCTTGGTTCAGCGCTTGGAGTTTTATACATATTGATTAGTTTTTCAGTTGTTTGGACTGCTGTCCTGGTTTGCCGGATTTACTTTAGAACTTTTAACGTGATAGTTCGTGGCACGCAAAGAAGTATACAACGATTCTTTTCGATCGACGAGATCTGAGTAAGCCCTGAGTCTGTCTATTTACATTCAACATGGACAAGCAAAACGCATGGATCCATTAATTAGAGGTACTGCCATGGGGTTTGTAAAATGCATAGATCTTTTAATGCTATAGTTCATTGCCTTGCTTGCTGCTGGTAGCTGACCCAATCTAAAAAACTTCAACATACTGGTAGCCTAGCTCACTTAAGTAAAATGCTTCTCGTTCTTCTGATATACTTTATTTAGATATACGTGATGATTTACAGTGCAAGCCTGATTCAGTGACTACTTAATGAAGCTGGTTGTATCTTAATTTTGCTTAACGGTATTGTGTTACTGTTGTCTGAGTGCCTTCTCTTGCATGAATTTTGCCTTGATTCCCTTTTCGATTCAAAAAAAAAGAAAGGCATAAGAGAGAAGAAAATGCCAGACCAACAGCTCAGGGAACGTATACATTCGCAATGGCTGAAACATGAGTTTGGCTGTCCACCAGCCACGCCATGTGAAAACGTAGGGCGACACGCGCCGTTTCTTTGAAGGGCTCGTTGTTATTGCCGTCCCTCTGCAAAGAAGGCTAATACATTAGCGCGGCTAACACAAGGCAGTTTTTACTACAATATGTTAGGATGGACTCAGGTTTACGTGAAATGCTGATCTCGAGCTTTGGACTTGAGCGGAGAAAAGTAAACGTCCCCAATTGGTAGCAAAACCTGCCACGAACAGAAGCCCACTGAAAACCACCTTGAAACCCAAAACCCTGTATTAAGCATCTTTTTTCTCTGTCCGTGCAACAGCATCTCACTGGGCCCCCTGCCATGGCTATGGACCTGGTCCCACGTATCTATACATTTGGGCTAGACCTAACTTGGGTCTCGAGTGTGGGTAGTTTGGGGTGCACTCTATGATATATTTTTTTGTCCAGGACAGTTCCCACCAATCAGGCTTGTCCGGGCCGAGGTGCTTCACAAACGCTGCATGCCCTTGAAAGGGAACTAGCTCACTCGGGCTTTGGGCAGAACTAAAGCGCGCAAATAGAATTTAGTAACGCTATAGTAAAGGGCAGTCGGTTTCCTAAGGGCAAGGCAGGGCAGGAAAATGGAGGGTTAGATATTGGTATGCAACTAGACTATATAGTGCAGCCAAACCGACATTTGATCTCGAACATATATATATAACTTACGGCCATATGATATCAATTGGACATGAATTGATTATAAAAAGCTAATGCAACTGAACATGCCAGGTTGTTTGGCCTCCGGTATAGATCTCTCGTATAGTTACTGTCCAAAACCCATCAGGCTTTACAGCAGCCACCTTCTTTCGTAGCCTCACTTTCGCTAGTTTGTAAACCACGAGCACATGATTCCGGCCTGAAATATTAATAAATCATAAATATGTTGAAGGGTAAAGTTTGAAAGCTAAACACTATATATATCGACGACAGGCCCAGATGGAGCAGAAGCAGCAGCCCCCACTCTATACACAATATTGCAAGTCTTTAAAGATCAACAAAGGCAGGGTTCAGAATTATCTGCAGGGTTATGCTTTGCGCTGTCTGAGCTGCTGTATACTATAGTGTCTCTTTGGGCTCGTATATTAGTTACGTGGTACGGGGGTTAGAAAAGTTTAAGGACAGAACCAGGCCGGGATTTGCATTTAGCTTTATATAGTGATCAACTGTGGATTTTGATTTGGAATGACATTTGGCTTTAAAAGCACTTCTCTCCACCCTAGATGGGGATACAGTATTAGTTTAAGATGACCAATTCTGAAATACGAGGACACACAGAGGACTGGATAGAGGACAGTGGATATTGGATAGATATGAGGGGGGTTTAAGCGAAGCCATGGATATGAAGGGGACCAGAAAAAGGTTCAAGAAACCATGAAAATATAGCTACCCTGACAAGTATATGACATGTTAGCTCATCAAGAAGGATATCTATATACTTGACGAAGGAGGGGTTTCAATTGATGAAAATGGTAGGTAGAAAAAAGAAGAGTAAGCAATTTGTATCCACCTATGCTCTGTATACTTGAGAGCATAAACTTAGCTGCATGAACACAGCATGGATATATAACAGCAGAAGAAGGAGAGAACATGAAAGAAATCTTGCCCATATAGCTAGCGAGTAAAAGTTAAAAGAAAAAAAAAAATCAAATGACTTTGGACATGAAAATAGTCCGATAGGACAAAGTTATATATATATATCCAAGACCTGCAGAAACTGCATGCAAAAACTATATAGAAACGACAGAATATGGAGCAACTTATAGTATTGATTGACCCAGGTAATAGAAGCAATAAAAGTTCCCCGCGTGTCGTCCTATAAAATGCTTGGACGGCCTAACTGCTTTTGTTCCTGAAGTTATATATATATATGTCTACAAGAAAATTTATAAAAGATTAAAATAATGGGCAGTTTTTATTTTCTAATCATATATATTTATCTTTTGTCTTTCGTCTTTGTCTTTTGTCTTTTTTTTTTTTCAATTTCGTATAGAAATTGGTTCTACAATGGATCGCGATAGACGAGATTATTGGCAATTAATATATATTTGTGTATACTTTAGATCACATTAATTGCGTATCACAAACACACTTGGTTGCAAATCGTTTCCTGTTTTATTCAACTTCATAAGTCTGTCTATATAGATATGTAGCAGCATTTTTTTTTTTTGAATGAATGCATGTTCCTTCTCTTTATATATTATTTATTGATTTAAGCTTACGCAATTAAGATAGGCAATTCTCCACCACCCTTTACAGTGGACATGGTTTCAAAGTATACACTTGCAATGGAGTAAAGACCTAATAAGCTTGTAAAACAAGACCAAAACTAACCACCTGCCTAAGTATACTGGACCCTGGCTAAACTAAGGATATCTAGCTAGATCAAGTATTAATAGAGAGTAAAGCTTAAACCTTCACCTGAGCCCTCCAACATTTTGCTTTACTCCATATCCATCTCCATTTCAATTTCATGTGAATTTTGAACAAAAAACAGTAGTGTCTAAATAAAATACTAAATACTAATAGTAAAAACAAACAAACAAACGAAAAAAAAGAAACCAAGAGATTCTTTCCAGTAAAAACCTTATTCATTTCTCTTCCGTCCTTTTTTTTTTTTTTTTTTTTTTTTTTTTTTTTGTGCTGTTCGACAAGTCCAAAGTCCAAGAAAGACGCAAGAACAAGATCAAAAAGTGAAAGAAAAGGAGCTCAAATTCGCTTGCTCTCACTACCGTCGTGCGTCTATTCATTTATATCGTCTTTCTTTCCCTGCTTTTCGCTTGTGCCTCGTTTGTGCTTCATTCGATTTTTTTTTGCTTCGTTCATCAGTTAGCTCGTTCAGTTGTATATTTATCGAAAATATACATTCCAGATTTTTTTTTTTTTTTTTTTTTTTTTCTTCATCCAAACATTGTAATATCAAAAAAATGCTTCACCCTGTATTTCAAGCTCTCAAAGCAATAGCAGCAAGCGCCGTCAGCCTGTCCCCACTGCCATGGTCGGTCCCAATTCTATCGTTCTTACCATCATTACTATTCCCAACAGCATCAACAACAGCAGTCACAGAAACAGCAGCACTCCTGGCTTCGGAAGATTCTACCTTGGGTCCCCGCGTGCGAGCTCTTTTCCGTCTTGCTGTCGCAGTAGAGACTGTTTCAGTTGTCGTCGCTGCCGTCGTAGAGGCTCGAGCTCTGGACCTGCTCCGTTTCGGACTGCTGGTTCTGCTACTGGTACTGCTACTGGTATTGGAGGCGTTGGAGTTGTCAATGTTATTTTCGTTGTCTTCATCATCGTAATCATATCGTAATGTCGTGAGGTCAGCGCCCCGCGGCTGGCTCGTAGGGCCCGCGTTTGCGCTTGCGTGGGCATTTGCGTGGGCGTGTGCTGCTGACGAACTGTCGCCCGGCGTGACTGCGTTGCTGGCTTTTCGTGATCTGGCTCCCCGTCCTGCGCTGCTGCTGCTGCTGCTGTTACTATTAGAACTGTTCGTACTGCTACTGCTGCTGCTGCTGCCGTTGCTACCATTGTTGTTATTGCCATTGTTGCCGTTATTATTGCCATTATTGTTGCCGGGGTTGCGGCCACGCCCGCCTAGGTGCGTGCGGTAGTGTTGCATGCAGTTGTCCTGCCTCGAGAACCGCGCAGTGCACCCTTCGAACGGGCACTCGTAGTTCTTTTCGCCGGTGTGGATGCGCATGTGGCGTGCCAGGTGACCCGACGTTGTGAACGAGCGGTTACAGTGACATGTATACTTTTTCTGGGCGCGCCCTCCTGTCCCTGGAGCTGCCGCCGCAGCGGGACCTGCTGAAGGAGAAGGCGAGCCCGTGGGCTGTTTCACCGGGGTGGCAGCGGGGGCTGGGGTGGCCGGTAGCTGCTGGACAGGCGGAGTGTGCGACTGAGGGATAGGGGAGTGCGAGGGCGCCGGTACCGATGGCGGGGCCGTCACCGGCAGGGGCTGTGACGGCGGATACTGCTGGGGGTATAGCGAGTAAGAGTGATGGAGCGAGTTTGGCAGGGTGGCCGGCTGGGTTGAGGCGAGGGCGTGGTGGACATTGAACTTGCTGAGGAGGGAGAGGTCCGAGCCGTGAAGGGCCGTGCGCTTTGCGTAGTCGCGGGCGGTAGTCGGGTAGGAGGAGCCTAGCGGGAACTGGTCGACATCGCGGGCGGCAGGCGACGGGATGTTGAGGGGCGGCAGCGAGGGTCCTGCGTGGGTGAAGAATGCAGAAGAGGGCGGTCTAGGGATGGCTGGGGGCGCGGGCGCTGGAGGCGGCGGCGGGTACGAGGCGTAGACGGGGTATTCAGAGGGCAGGTATGAGCCAGGGGGAGATGCCTGGTTGGGATGGAGGCTCATGAGTAGAGGGAGCGTGGTGATGGTAGAGTCGAAAAGGAGCGAAAGGAGCGTCTATAGGAGCGGACGGGGCGACAAGCCATGAGAGAAAAGGGAGAGAGGTGGAGAAGGAGAAGGAGATGGAGGAGGAAGCGGAGTGCTGGAGAGTGTTGAATGGAGCGACTACGAGGGAGGATGTTTAGATGGAAGGGAGGAGGAAAGGTGGAAGGAGGAAGAAATAAATTTGAGACAAGAAACTTCTGAGAGAGAAAAAGAAACTTGTCGGAGATTCGTCCGACAGGATGATTTTCTTTTTACCATGGAAAAAAAAAAAAAAAAAAAAAAAAAAAGAAAAAAAGAAAAAACCATGGAAGTCACTAAATCATGTTCAGAATAGTTTTATTTCGCGCCAAGCTGAGCGCGTTGAGCCTTTGAGCCCTCTGAACGGAATGGTTTGGCAAAGCTATAGAGCAGCGACATGGAACGAAGTCGAGACCCTTCTAAGCTAGGTCTCAGACCTATATGGGCTCGTCGAACGCGTTCTTCCACCAAAGCACAGGCCAGACAGAGGTACGGCCAGCAGAGTAGGTTGTAGGAAACACTTGGGTCATATAACCGACCTTTCATTTGGTTCTTGTGGTCTGGCAAAGTGGCTTTGTCCACAGCTAGCTGGTTGAAGCAAACCTAGGTTTGCAAATGATTCAGGGATATATCTTGAAAATCATTAATCTCAAGCAGGAGACATTATAATTTAAGGGATATGCAGGCCTTTAGGGGTTGTTATAACGCATGCCCTTAATTAAGAATTTCAAGAATGGCACCAGGCTAGTCTACTAGATCCAGAGGCGAGTGAGAGGGGCCCACCCTTAACGTAATCGGTTCAGTCTGCATTTTGCATGAAAATTTCAAACTTCATGGCGCTTGGGCGGTGTGTGGTGTGCTTGTGCAGGACCCGTACTGCGATCTTTGCTGAAGCTGCTAGACATGCCCGAATCAACAAAAGGCAGAGAACTGGCAAAAGAAATTCAACCATCAACTTCTAAAGCACTCAAAGATTATTTGCACAAGGACGAATGTTGTAGGTTTGAACAAAAGAGACCTTCAAGTGTGTCTTCTTCCGTAGATGTCAAGAATGAGCTGCATGCTGGTGTGTGCCTTGTCTATTGTTACTCTTATAGGTATACTCGAAGTCACCGTCCCGCAAAATTCTTTGTCTTGGGTCCACTGCCATTCAGGTTTTTTTTTCAGGTCAGTGCCGGATCCTTTTGTTCTTGGGTTTGTCCGATGGTGCCGCTGGGGGCCGGTAAATTTGGGTTTAATTTTTTTTTTTTTTTTTTCAATTGCATGCATGACTGTTGTTGTGAATTAGTCATGAAATTAAGCACAAAAGATGTCACAAAATTAGTTACAAAAGATATCACAAAAAGTGTCACAAAAGATATCACAAAAAGTGTTACAAAAAGTGTCACAAAAAATACCCCAGATCACTCGGAGAATCACCGGAGAATCACCTACAATCAACTGTCAACCATATGCTCATGAAAAATCTTGATATCATTAATCGTCTAGTCTAGCTCTTACTTGCAAATGTAATACTCCTTGTGATCCACATCCTCTGGCACGTCCAGCTCCTTCAGCAGCCCCGACTTGACATCATACACCAGCCCATGCACATCCAAATCTCCCGCCGCCATTGCGTCCGTCACCAAATCGTTCCTCCGGATGTTATACACCTGCGCCACCACATTCAGCTCCACCAACCTGTTAGCCTTGGCCTTTGGATCTGCAATTAGGTCCAGTTCCAGCTTGTTACGCGCCTTGACATCGCGGATCGCCTTGAGCCAGTTGTCAATCAGGCCTAGTTTTTTCGTGGTGAGCGACGCCCACACGCCGCCACAGTCGTAGTGGCCGCACACGACAATGTGGCGCACCTTGAGGACCTCGACCGCGTACTGGATCACGGACAGCGAGTTGAGGTCGCCGTTGGGCATGACGTTGGCGATATTGCGGTGCACAAACACCTCTCCGGGTAAAAGGTCGAGGCAGCCCTCGCTGACCCGCGAGTCGGAGCACCCGATCCAAAGGATCTGTGGGGATTGGCCTTGCCCGTTGGTGGGGAAAAGAGAGGGCCGCGCAGCGTTCATGCGGGCGGCCCAGGCGTTGTTGCGGGCGAGCAGCTGGCTAATGCCATTGCCCGCTGCGAATCGAAACAGGTTTTTAGGGGACATTGCACCACCGAGTATCAAAGAATCCTAGAAAGATGACAAAAAGAACAAGAAGAAGAAGAGGAAGAGGAAGGAAAAAAAAAAAAAAAAAGAGGAAATGGAGTTGGATATAAATATGATCTGGAGCGCCAATAATCGATCTATGAGTGCAAAGGTCGCAAGAAACACGGAGAGAAATCTTTTTATTTCAGCTGTAGATCAATAGATCAATGACGAGCTTTGGCTCTTTGACAGATTCAACCATCTCAACCATGATCGATGCCATATGGGCGTGTGGGGAGAATTCTCGGTGACCCCCTTTAGCCATTGGGCGTCAAACTAGTCAGCGACATATGCCTAAGGTTGCTATTGCCGCACTTGCTACCATTTATGGTTAGCCCGAGTTACTGACAAGAGTAATAATACCTGCATGGACTTGCGAGATTGGGCTAAACTGTGCAGGCTCAAGCGTTGGTTTATGCGTCAAAAGCACAGATTCACGCATACCGTTGCTACTGAGCAAGATTAGTAAGTAGTGAGTAAGCACTACTATTAAATTTAGACGTGATTATAAATAATTAGTCATTGCTTAGACACATATGTATTACATAATTATGACTTTTTCAATTGTCCGACCCAAGTCTTTGTCGGTTCTTTGCACAACCGACGACACAACAGACGACGAACCGTATCGCTTCCTGGTCTTGGATTGCAGGATCTAGACGGCAATTCTGTTTTCATGTAAATAATCAATAGTTACTTTGACGCCGCCGGCGCTCAATCAACTCAAACCATTGGTCTCTATCGTATACTCGCACAATCCTCCAGCGCTTACCTCTGATCTGCCTGATCTGCTTGATCTCACCCTCTAGCAGAGCTGTCACATCAACATCTTGCCATATTCTTCATTCCAGCTCACGCTCATCAACTTTCTTACACACTGTGATCTCTAAGCATCTAGAAGCACATAGCTGTCAGGTATAGGGACTGAAAAAATCCAGCCAGGGTAACTCCCCGCTCTATCTTCCTTCCCACATCGGCGGCGACATCAGTTCTATACCGCGCGCGATCCAGCCCGGAACTCATGCTACACAGACTTAAATGGCAAAAGACTACCGCCAGAACAGCCACCACCGCCAGCCCCAGCTCAGCAGGTCGGCCCTGCAGGACCATAAAAACGTCCGCTACATGGGCCTCTACCAGCTGCTCCTCGAAATCTTTGCCCGCGACAGAGACACCCTGCTCGTGCCCCGCTTGCCCGCTCCCGCCGTCGCCGCAGACCCCCTGGACTACGGGTCCAAGGACGACACGTATATACTGATTGATCTGTCAAACATATATATCGGCTTCTGCAAAGCCATCTTCGCGCGGTACCCGTCGGCGTCACCAACAGGCAGCGCAAGGGCCCCGGGGTCTTCGGCACTGAAAATGGATTTGGAGGCGCTGGATTTGGTGTTGCAGAGGGGGCGCTCGTGTTTGAGAAAGATCCTGTGCGGGTCGTACCCGAGCAGGAACGAGAGAATGGCCAAGTTGTACCATGCCATGTTCGAGCAGGGCAGGGCGCTGGGATACGAGGTGTCGACCATGGACCGGATCCCCGATACCGCCAATACTGCGTCTGATGAGGAAAAGTACGTGAACTCGACAGACATCACCGCTGGCCCGCTGAAGGAGCACGGCGTGGACGAGATGCTTTCATTCCAGATTCTCGAGGTCGTGCTCTCCCGCTCCCACAAGCGGCCGGGGACGATTGTGCTGACGACGGGGGACGGGCAGTCGTCGGTGCTGGTGGGCACGATTGGGTTCTACCGGGCGGTTGAGAAGGCCCTGGCGAACGGGTGGTCGGTAGAGCTGTATTCGTTTGGGACAAGCTTGAGCCAGAACTGGGTGCGCTTACGGGATAGCATGGCGCAGCTGTCGACGGCGGCGAAAACGGCCAAGTTTAGGATTATTTATCTGGATGAGTTCATAGACCATCTCTACGACGAGTCGTTCACCCTTCGCTAAAGTCGAGTATTGCATATATTTATATAGTTATATATTTTTTTGTTTTCATATTAGGCCATTCAAAGCTCGATTGTTTTTGTACACCACCATAAAAGTCCCAAATTTTCCATTTCAAATCTCCCCATCCGCCACCAACATGCCGCCAAAGTATGTATTCTCCTCCAAGTTTCAAGCGCAAACTAATAAGAACAGAGCCGACGCTAACAAAGTAACATGGGAAGAAACCGAAGTACCAGGTATGTACACTCTATTCACAGTCAAGGCTTCAAGGGCTAACAAAATAGCCATCTGTGAAAACTGTCTCGGGTCCAATCCCTACGTTCGCATGATCCGCGAAAAGTTTGGCGCCGAGTGCAAGCTCTGCACTCGCCCGTTCACAATGTTCAGATGGCTTCCTGAGAAAGGCGCAAAGTACAAACGCACCAGCATTTGCCTCACCTGCGCCCGCCAGCGCAACTGCTGCCAGGCATGCATGATGGACCTCACCTACGGCCTGCCCTTGGCGCTAAGAGATGCCGCCCTCAAGATGGCCGGTGGTGGCACAGGGGGCCAGGAGGCGTCGAACGCAGTGATCAAGCAGTACATTGCGCAGAACTACGAGGGCTCAGAGGACGCGTCTCTGGATGCCGCCAAGCGAAGAGCTCTGGAAGAGGGCGACGCGGCCCGGAAACTGCTCCAGAATTTGGCGACGGCCATGCCGTACTACAAGCAAAAAGTGAGCGACGCCGATCCGCGCTCCCGTGTCATTGCCGAGGACAGCGCCGCTGGCAAAGCTCTCGCCCTCGACGTTGGCAAGCTGGCCAGCAAGCTGCCTCTCAACGGAACCAGCAAACCGCCCGCTGATACCTCGATCAAGAGCCTGTTTATCATGGGCATTGAGGACGATCTGGCCGAGCACTCGCTGCGCTCCTTTTTTAGCCAGTGGGGCACTGTCTCCTCCATCGTGTGCATTCATCGAGCGCGCTGCGCATTCGTGACGTTTTCAGACCGTGCGGGCGCGGAGATGGCGGCGCGCCGGGCGTGCGTGCCAGCGGGGAGCAATAAGTTAGTGATCAAAGGAAATAGGCTGCGGCTGGGGTGGTGCAAGCCGAGATCGCTGGGGACGACGCAGCAGGAGCATGCCCGGCTGGGGGTTATTATAAAGAAGGCGCTGCGGGCCCGGGATTTGAAGGAGCGCGGGGCGGCGCGGGGTGGTTTGAAAGGTGCTGATGGGGGTCAAGGGCAGGACTTGGAGGTGGAGGTGGACCAGATTAGGTTGCCGCCGGGAACAGGTACAGAAACGTATAGGTCGACGGAGAACGGTTATGAGGCTTAGATTAGCAAGCGAGGAAGCCAGGCAAGGCAAAAGAAGGAAAAAAAAATAATATTTATTCTGTGTGATTGTGTTTGTGTATGTATGTAGGGTGCATAGATTTGAAATGGAACTGGCATTGATTTTGACAAACTGGTTTAGATAATGCGCCAAGGTTGAAATGCAAAGCTTTAGATGATGAGATAACTATGGGCTGTGGATTGGATGCCTATCCCAAGCTCACAGATACCAGTTTGATGCTGACATGGATAGATATCAACTCAGGTCAATTTTTCTAGAAAAAAAAGTAAAAAGACATGGAATGAAATCTAAAATCAACTAATGATTTTGCTTGAACTATCTTCCTTCAGGCATAAGCCTATAATGATTCTTGAGAGGCCATTTCTTTTTTTACTTCTAACATTGGATTTACCAAAAAGATACACACGCCAATACCAATTCTATGATTTTACTGCTCAAAGTTAATTTTAAGAGGTTGATAGCCTTGAGTTGAAATTACAAAAGAATGAAAGAAGATTGGCCTACATCAAGCCTCCTACTGCTGCTCTACTGGATCGAAAGACCATCACCACAATATTTTGAATCAAAACAAAATATTGGTAAAGTCTCAGTCTAAACGAGCCTAGTTGAACAGCCTCCAATATTACATGCAGATTTTGTATTTGTCTTTTGATCACTTGAATTCTTTGAAATAATTTTTTCACCAAAAAGATTGCTACCAAATTTTGTGCTGCTGAATATTTTCATTTTGACATTTGAATCGGTTTTTTAACTCCAATTGTTTGGCAGCGTTAATTTACCTAAGCTATTGTTGGCAAAAATGCAGAGCTATGCTATTCTAAATTAATGTGATGATTAACAATGCTTATAATTACAATGATATATAAATTATTTTTCAAGTTTAGAATAAGTCAAGATGTTTGAACCCTTTCTTTGGTAAGTGCGCAAACTATATAGCAACAAAAGACAAGATTAATTCAAAGTCCAATGCTATCATTTAATTGCAATCCGGCAACATGGAAGTAGAACTGCCTTAATGATTTCTGTAAGCAGCGAAAATTCAATAACTCTTAGTGCCGATGATTATTATTATTTAGCAAGCTTGGATAGCTAAACTTGCTGAGAAGCAACGGTACTAGACATTTACCATGGAATGAACTAATGTAGCCAACTGCTAACTCAATAATATCAAATAATGCATAAATTTTACATCACATAGTATCATGTATTAACCTAATAATAAAACAATTATAAATAGAGAAATAGTTATACTTGACTCAGTTTTTATCCCATATATATATATGTATACTTCTTCACATTTAGATCAAAAGTAGCTAAATATCAACTCCGACTTTTAACTAGCCCAATACCACCAACTAAAAACCCAGAAAATATTGTTGATCTGAAACAGCTTAATCAATAGCTCAACAATGGATCTATATTTTAATGTGTTTGAAACATTAATGGTTGGGTTTTTCGTCAGTTTTGCCCTGATGCTGAAAGAAAATTGGCTAAATTGGCGCAAGGGCTAACTTGAGTAACTTCGAAATGCACCAAATGTTTTTGCCACATTAATTTAATACATATCTAAAGTGCTTGATTGTTAAAATTAGACTAAAACTGGCTCACAACAACGTTTTACCTGGTTTTATTTATAAAATTAAATTATGTATACCAAAAAAAGCTAGTTTGAAAAAATTCGCCTTGCTAGCTCAATCGGTAGAGCGTGTGACTCTTACTAGGCATTAGCCATTAAAGTCATCACAAGGTTGGGGGTTCGAGCCCCCCGTAGGGCTATTTTTTGATTCATTCTTTTAAACATTTTTTCAATATTTTTTCTTCTTCACAGAAATGCTCTTGATACTACTTTATTGCAGTTTCAATGGTTTTCAAGGCGGTTTGGAGACAAATGGCCGGTATTGCTGTTGTTTGTGATGCCGAGACCCAGAAAAGTCAAGGTATCACAGGTAAACAACAAGTAGCCAGCTTTGGTGAATTGGGAAAGTCAATGGTAGAGACGAGAAGTCAACATTAGATGAAATCTGCAAAGAAAATTAGACTTTCATCCGATTTATTTACAAAAAGCCTTGAAAGTCCTTTTGTTGTCATATTCTAAAACTACAAAAATCTGCAGTCTCAAAGTCATCAATTGTTTGTACATTCCAAGCAAAAAAGTTTTCAGTAAACCTTTTTTCGTGGCTCGTTTTTTTTTAATCTCATTTAAACTGGAATACGTCTTTAAAGGTCTATCTATGCAGAACACTATTGTCTTGTCCGGACTACCTTCTTTTCAGCATGCAGCACTTTGAACTCAGGATACGAGATCCTGTTTCGCGCTGCCAGGATGATTCGCTGCAGCTTGAGCAGACGCGGGTCGGGTTCGGGCTTGATTAGTTTGGGCCTGCGCTCAACTTTGCCAATCTTCAAAAGCCGGCGTGGCGCTACGACCTTTTCGACAGGAGGGTCAGGCGCCTTGGTCGCGACGTGGTGACGCAGGGAGTTGCGTCTGAACCGCAGAAATGACTCGCAGTCGGTGTCCTGGGCGGCCGGGCATAAAGGGGCATCAACCCCATAACAGTTGACCTGTTTTGGCTCTTGCCTAGAATGAGACACTGTTTTGCTTTGTTTTGGAGAAATCAGGTCCAGCGTTTGGTGCGTTTTTGCAACGTCTTCGGCAACGACATCGTGTGCTTTTTTCAACGGCTGCAGAAGCGGCAATTGGGCTTTTAGGTCATTAAAGCACTGAATGGATTGTTCAATTGTACAAGAGTTTGGAACCGTTATAGTAGTTTTATAGCGCTCGTTTGCCGCAGTGATAAACTTGGTTGTTTCTTTTTCAACGTTCATCTGCCGCGGAATTGCAGTGTATTTCAAGCGGTCAATTAAGCTCTTTGTCGAATAAGTTTCAGGAAACTTGCTCCAATCAATTTGCAGTAGGTAATTCCATTCAAACAGCGGAATATACCCTAGCGTGTTAACCTTTTCCAAAAATTTTATAAGAATGGGTCGCTTGAGTAACTTGGGGGTTTGCCTTGCATATGCACCAAATAGAGGATGATATCTATACCGTTGTCGTAATTCGACATTTTCAAATGAGTCCACAGAACCCGTCAACCGTTGAATCATAAACAAAACCTCTAGGTTTTGAGTAATAGCGTCACGAACTGTTTGTGGAGTGTTTGGGGCCGGGCATAGCCCTAGCAAAATAGCAAAAGAAAGCACAAAGCAATGGAGAATCTGTCCAAGTCTCATTTCAGCATCTTGGGTCTTGATGTTGAAAGAACCAGAGTCAAAAAGTAGAGTTATCTACATTAGTAAATATCACAATCCCGATGTTCATCACTAAAGAACACAACGTTCCAGTCCTACCTCTTGATGGAAATTTATTCATTACTTCGTTACATACGCCCATGGCCAACCGGCTGTCGACTGTGCAACATACCGAATGCTGACCCAGGACGAGAGGGCGGCTTGGTTGCCATTTGCCCGTTTCCACTGGGTGTCGGTCCACTTTTTGGCGGATACGAACCTGGATTGACTGCCTCTACTCTATGTTGCATGATTTCGGGATGCTCATCCAACGTCAAGGAACTAAAAGGCAGCGTTTCGCCAGTTTTACGTGACGTTGGAGACCGATTCACTGACAAAGTGCGACTGGGTCGCTCTAATGGACCTTGATGCGATCCTCCAAACCGATTGCTCTCATGTCGCCTTTGGAAGCTCGGCGACTCATAGGGGTCATCCTTTGGAAGCATTCCGTCTGGGGTACCGTCAATAGGCGCCAAGTCGCCGTAGTAACCGTGGCTCTTTTTGTGCGGGGTGTGGTATCCAGCTGCACTCCTTGACCGACGGGGGATGTCGTCCGGAACTCTGTATGGTGACTTGGGCCGTCCGTTTGACGGAATCTCGTCTCTTGGTGGCGGCAGGCTCAAATGTGTATCTTGAGCCGACGCTTTGAGGTTGCCCAACGACGGGCTGTTTCTAAACTTGGGAACGGGGATATTACTGCTGCTGGAGCTTGGAGTTATACTTTGGTTTGAATAAGGCAACTCGACAGGGGTTTGCGGTTCTGTTGGTGACCGCATGGATCGCAGACTAGAGTGGGAGGGAGAGGATTGGAGGGACGGCTTGATTGGAGTTACTGGCTTGGGTAGAGATGATTTGAAATTAGCTACCCGCGATTCTAAGCTCTTCATTTGATCGAGCATGCCATGAATTTTTCGCAAACTTCGGGACGAGGACAACCTTGGCATACTAGGCTTTGCGTACACATTGCTATAGGTCAGCCCCACATTGCCAGAAATTGCCTGGCCTTCTGGAATTCCTTGATGGAACGAAACGCGACTTGGTTTCCGCACGAGCTCTGGAATTCTATTTTCTTTGTTCGACCCTGAGTTCGCCGACAAAACTCTTATTTTTGTGTTGGCGACGGCCAGTTCTTCGGTAGCATCACGCAGTTCGTCTTTTGTCCGCTGCAACTCAATTTGAATGTCGTCCCGCGCCGCTAACTCTGCTTCTAGCATGGCAATTTGTTCTAGAGAATTGTAGTACTTTTGTTCCATTCCTTCCAAGGTTGATTTCGTAATCCTGAAACGTTAGAATAATGCCAGGGCCTACCAGGTCTAAACCTTACCTTTCCATTTGCTCCATATCGTCATTCGTCATTTCTATTTCCCGAAGCCGATTCATGGCTTGGTTGTGCGCTGACTGAAGCGTAGCGATCTCTCTCTGCAGCGAAGCCTGAGATGCTGCAAACTCCTTCTGCAGCGTTCGGTTCTTGGTCTGCACCAGTTAGTTTTCAGTTAGACAGTGCTACCAGATTGCTCACTTTAACTTGGTCCAACTCAAGCTTCAAGGTATCAATCATATGTTGTGAATTCTTGTGTCGTTCTTCAGACTCCTCCAACTCGAGCTCTAGTTCGCGTTCCAGCTCGCGCGACGACGCCTGGAACTCGGCCATTTCGGCCTCCAGCTGGGCGATCTGGTCCTTTGCTCGCTTGTAAGCCTCATAGTCTGCTGCGGACATAATAGTTAGATCGATGGAACTGTTTGTTTAGAGGCAGCGTCTAGCAGTGGCAAGACAGACACGTCCAGATTACCGGTGTGGATGGATGGTGGTCCTTGTGTGAAGGACTCAACGTGTATTGATAGGAAAAAAGCACAATCAGCTGCACACAAAGAATCCAGAAATATACAAGATGACAAATGATTACAAAGTACTGACATAATTCATGCCACGATATTTTTCAGTACTAAAAATACGCAAAGCATCAGCTTTGACAAGTATCAGCATCGATGTGCTACGTGTCCCAGCATCAACCAACATTCACCACCTTCCACCACCAGTTTCCAATCACAACTTAGGACCCTGGGTTTGTTACTCTTGAAGGAGCATCACTAATATAGGCTGAGGCGTCAAGACTATACTCGTTTCTCTTTCTTTATTTGCTTCTCTACAATCCCTGTGATCTAAAGCACAATGGTGAGTTTTTCACGAGATCCAGCAGTTGTCAGTCGTTAACAGTAGTTTTAGGTCGTCCTTGCTGCTTCATTATGTACCCGTGGCGGAAAGACCATTGTGACACGGCAGTTTCGTGATCTGCCAAAGGATCGTGTTACGGCCCTGCTGGCCAGTTTCCCCAAGTTGACCAGCTCTGGCACTCAACACACTACTGTAGAAGACGATGATGTGCGCTATGTGTACCAGCCCTTGGAGGAACTGTATCTGGTCTTGATCACCAACCTGCAATCGAACATTCTGCAGGACATTGATACTCTTCACCTCCTGGGCCAGATTGTATCTTCCATTGTTCGACAGCCAGACGAGCGAGAAATCCTTGCCAATTGCTTTGAGATCTTGTCTGCATTCGACGAGGTTGTGTCTTTGGGTTACCGCGAAAACTTGACCTTGTCGCAGGTTAAGACTTTCCTCGAGATGGACAGTCACGAGGAGAGAATTCACGACATTATTGAGCGGAATAAGGAGCTTGAGGCGGCCGAAGAGCGAAAACTGAGGGCTAAGCAGCTGGAACTCAACCGCAAGGAAATGGCGAAGCGCCCAGGATTTTCGGGCCACGGATCGGGTAATGCCCCTAGAGCCATGCCGTCCCTGGGCTCGAACTCGTCCTTTGGCAGTGCTGCCCAGACCAAGGCGCCCGAGACTACATATGACATTGACGAAAAGCCAAAACCCCGCAGCACAGCCATGCGTGGAAAGGGCCTGCAACTTGGCAAGAAGAAGACGGGCGCCTTGCATGCTTTGAGAGGCAGTCTGGGCGAGGCCGAGACCGCGCTTCTCATGGAGAGTACCACGAGCCCCACCGCGGCCAAACCGACTACATCTACACAAGCTGCGCCCAGCTCGCAGCGAGCCGCCACCCTTGAGGTTGAGAATGACGGTATCCACATAGCAATTAAAGAAGAGATCAGTGTGGTGGTTGAGCGCATGGGCAGCATCAAGAGTTCTGAGGTCAAGGGAAGCCTACAACTGCGCATTGCAGATCCTGACTTGACCAACATCCATATTCTGGTCTCTGCAGAAGGTGCGAACGGTAGCTACCGCACGCATCCCAACGTTGACAAGGCGGCGTTTTTGAAGGAGCGCATTATCAAACTGAAAGACAGCCGCCGCTCATTCCCGGCCAACAACCAGCAGTTGAGTGTTTTGCGCTGGCAGCTCAACGGCAAGGCCGACGACGATACGCTTGTGCCGCTCGAGTTCCACTGTTGGTTTGTTGCCTCTGACGACGGCAACGGGCTGAACGCCATTGTAGAGTACGAGCTCAAGGGTTCCTTTGAGGAGCAGCTTGAGAACGTGGTGGTCAAGATCCCGATGCCCACGAGCGACGTGTCGGTATCCAGCACCGAGGCGACGTTCCAGCAGTACGAGGACGGGCTGGAGTGGACGATCCCCGAGATTGTGCCTGGCACGGAGTCTGCGAGCGGCTCGTTTGAGTGGACCACGGCGGAGGGTTCAGAGGACGACTTTTTCCCGATGGCGGTGGAGTTTGCAGTCAACCAGCCGCTGTCGTGCCTGGGCCAGGTTGAGGTGCTGGACGTGGTGTCAGCGACTGACGAGAGCAAGTCGTTGCCGTTCAAAAAAGATTTGGTTGTCAGCAGTGACAGCTTTGCGATTGTTTAAAGTCTATACAGAAAACTAGGAAATAAATTACAGAAAAGCAAAGCCAGAGGGACAGGGTGTAGGCGCAGCTCAATTGCGCAATGGAGGTACTAATTTATGGTGTATGTCAAGGACAATTGAGAAGGGGAGTAAAGAATAAATAAATAGTTGTTGATGAACAGAAAACAGATGGAGAAAAGATCAAAAAAAAAAAAAAAACAAAAAAAAAAGAAAAAGAAAAAACCCAACCAAACCTATAAATAAGAATAAATCATTTCAGAAGAAAAAAAAAGGGTCTTCACTGCCCTCGTTGATTGTCATTGTCATTGTCATTGTCACTTCATACTAACGGTCTTCAAAAGATGAAAGAATGGCCTGGAATTGCAATCTCAAATGTACACAACAACCCTGCCGCGCCACCCAGCTGCTTCAAATCGGCCAGAATCTTGGCCGAGGGCGAGTCTGAGCAGTTGTCGAGGTTATGGTATTTCTGGGCTGCTGGTTCTGTATTTGGAGCTCCTCCTTCTGGGGCCGAGCCCGGCGGCGTGTACAGCAACGGGTCTTCATCCTTGACATGCGTCACGATTATACTGAGGCCCTCCAACGTCGACGGCTGCGGCCCGCACAACCCCGCAAACGTCTTGAGCTCGTTCACAAGATGTCTTGGCGTGAAATGGCCAAACAGCATGTCGTCCTCATGCGGCGACGGGTACGAGCACTCAATCATGACCGCGCACAGCTTGCCCCCGGCATACAGCTGAGCCGCGTGCGTCCACACGGGGAGGTTGCGAGGGTTGTGGGAGATGAGATCGGGTTCGACGTCGCCCCACACCAGAATGGTCTTGCGGGTGAGGGCGTCGCTGATAAAGAAGGCGGTGGATTGGTAGCTGGCGGGCTTGAGTCCGGTGGAGGTAGAGGTGGTGGAGGTGGCTGAGGATCGGCGCCGTGCTTGCGCTTGCGAGGAGGAGTGGTAGCAGTTGATCGTGCCGTGCGAGACCGGGAACGGAAGCACCGCCAAGTTGGTCGCCAGCACCTGCGGCGTGTACCTCCCATCTCCAGGTTCTCCTGGGCCGCCGCCGTGGTGCTCATTCAGTCCTCTGTTGAGACGCACCAGGTTGATTAGCCCCACGGGCTCGACGCCCTCGTTCGTCAGGTTGGGCCAAGTGACTCCGTTAAAGATATGCGCGCTCAGAGCGTCTATAGTCGAGTTCAAGCCGGCCACGATCTTGGGCTGGCCCACACAGAAGCGGCCGGAGTTTATTACGAGGCCGGCGACGTGGTCGAGGTGCGGGTGGGTCACGCACACGGCGGCGACCAGGTTGTTGACCACATGCCACGTATTGTCGATCGGCCGTTCATGGGGCAGGGCCTCGTCCGGGAAAATCTGGCGCTGGCTTACCTTGGCCACGCGTTGGGGCGTCCCGTGTATGACCTGGGTGTGGCCCTTGCACGTGTCAAAGAAGTGCTCGTACAACTTGGTTAGAAACGGTCGCTGGTTGGTACCGGCGCTGCTGCTGGAGGCAGCGGCGGCCATCAGCATTTGGTTTTTGAGAATGTCGAAAACGCCGGATGCGAGGCAGCCTGCGTCGACGGCGAGCATGCACTCGTTTTCCCACGGGGTCTGGGCAGACTTGAAAAGGTAGGCCGAGTTGTGTTGGTCCAGCGCGCCTCCCGACGAGCCCTTTGATAAAACAGACGTTAGCACCTCGTAGTTAACCACAAACAACAAAAACCAAGAAAAAAAAAAAAAAAAAAAAAAAAAAAAAAAAAAAAAAAAAAAAAAAAAAAAAAAAAAAAAAAAAAAAAAAAAAAAAAAAAAAAAAAAAAAAAAAAAA
>JAKTUH010000057.1:0-51619 GCA_030556585.1 Geotrichum carabidarum
CTCTAACCCCCTCTAACCCGCTCTAACCCGCTCTAACCCGCTCTAACCCGCTCTAACCCGCTCTAACCCGCTCTAACCCGCTCTAACCCGCTCTAACCCGCTCTAACCCGCTCTAACCCGCTCTAACCCGCTCTAACCTTGAAATGTTGCAACACATGTTATGGGTTTCATTCCATCGTCCTACACAACAAGTTTGTTGTTTCATAAGCACTCCTGCCATTAAATTCATTGGAGGCAATCATCCTAGCTTCTGATCTCTAACAATAAAAGTCATGTTGATTCAAAACATTTTTTTAGCCTTCATTTATGTCAAAGTTGTTTCTTCTGAACAACTGTGGAGCATAGGTAAAGAGAATATAGCTTCTGGAAGATATATCGTTGAGTTCGAAAATACCATCCAAATATCCCCTTATCAATACTCCGAAGATGAAGATCCCAAGCTTTTGACGCAGTCCATTTTCTTTCGAGAGGTTAGGGCGCTGGGAATTAATGTGAAGCCGCTGCGAAATTTCACTTCAGAAATATTTCAAGGAGCATCTTTTGATATCTTGAACTCAGACAATTCCACCCTAGAAGAACTAAGAGGCACGCAAAATGTGAAAAATATTTGGCCAGCCCGTTACTTGAAACTTTTCAACTACCAAATGACTCCAGCACAAGAGCCAGCATGGAACCCTCATCATATGACTGGTGTAGATCAGCTCCATTCTCGTGGCTTGAGTGGAAAAGGTGTTAAAGTTGCGGTTGTCGATACAGGTGTTTTTTATGAGCACCCTGCGTTGGGTGGGGGAATCGGACCTGGATTCAAAATTGCAGGAGGGTACAACTTTGTAGGCGACGGTTATGAAATTGACGAGTTTCATCCAAACAAAAACCCAATGGATTGTCGGGGTCATGGAACCCATGTTGCTGGCATTGTTGCAGGGTATAGTCAAGAGTTTATGGGGGTTGCTCCTAATGCTACTATACTTGCTTACAAAGTTTTTTCTTGCGGTGGCAATCCAACAGACGATATCTTAATAGCGGCATTTGAAAAAGCTTATTTCGATGGAGCTGACATCATTACTTGTTCGATTGGATCTGCTGGCACTGGTTTTCTTACTGATCCTACTGCTATGCTTGCTTCCCGTCTTGCTGAACTTGGTCTTTTTATTTCTATTGCAGCTGGAAACGAAGGGGATACTGGTCCATACTATCCAAGCAGTCCTGCATCTGGGGAACTTGTGATGGCTGTAGCTTCTGTTGAAGCTAATACTGTGGTAACTTGGGTAGCCTCTGCCAATGCTACTGACAGTTTCTCTGGTATTGCTGATTCCACAGAGTTTCAGTATGTCACCACTTTGGGATCAGCACCTGAGCTTAGAGGAACTTTCGACTTGCGTTTGTTTGATAATTGCAATGATATTTTAACTATCAAAAAAGGACCGCAAAACAAGAATACAGCAATTTTGTTTCCTGCAATTGGTAATTGCATCGGATTCTCTTTTTACAATCTTGCAAAAGATTTGGGTTTTCCTGTAGTTTTAAATTATCTCACCAATAGTGACGCCAGTCTATGGTACAACCAACCGTCCATGGAGGAATCCTTCCAAATTTCTGTCTTTGGAACCACAACCTTCGAATTTGGGCAATGGGCACTTAAGCACAATTCTTCTAGCAATATCCAAATTACTGTTTTGGGAAGCTCGAATAGAATTGCTTCTCATTCAAAAGGTGCGGGTTTTTTAAACTCCTTTTCAACTTGGGGCCCAACTTACGAAGGTCGGTTCTATCCTCATATTGCAGCACCAGGAGGAAATATCTTTTCAACTTGGATCAACAACCAATATTCCATCATAAGCGGTACTAGCATGGCAACACCGTACATTGCAGGAGTAGCGGCCTTATATTTTGAAAGTACTGGTGGGCGGTCTTCAAGCATTCGAGCAGGAACAGATCTTCGCAAGAAATTGATAACTACATCTGATTTTCTTGATTTGTTTACCAATAGTGTTAAACCACCGCCTGGCGAACTTGCACCAGTTGTGCAGCAAGGTGCGGGACTGGTCAATGCAACAAGATTGATCGATGTAAAAACCATTGTGAATACGGATCCATCTGTTAGTTTGGTTGGCAGAACTCATATCGAAACTTCTTTTAGAATTATTCTTGACAACACCAATGACCACGCACAGACATATCAGGTTATTCATCAACCTACTATTACCGTTATTACTAGTTCCAAAGGTAGTCACAGCACAGATAGTTTTCCTCCATATACCCATCAGTACTTAACTACTTC
Organism: Geotrichum carabidarum; assembly: GCA_030556585.1. Classification (NCBI taxonomy): domain Eukaryota; kingdom Fungi; phylum Ascomycota; class Dipodascomycetes; order Dipodascales; family Dipodascaceae; genus Geotrichum; species Geotrichum carabidarum. Next base: position 2,282 of record JAKTUH010000057.1, read on the forward strand.
CTTCTCGCTGGGAGATCTATTCACTATTCCAGCTGGCTCCTCTGCAGCTATTCTGGTACAATTTGCACTGCCGGAGGTTGATTGCTATCTTGAACCCATTTTTGAAGGGAAAATCGCTTTTAAAAGCGAGTCAGAATTCATTGGAGTTCCTTACATTGGTGAGTTTTAAAATTTCAATGAATCATGTAAACTAATTAAACAGCAACTATCCCTTTGGAGCAGAATATTTGGAAGAATTCAGATCTTCCCGAACTTTACGTAGTGGATAACTCTGGATGGCACTCGTTCGATCATTTTCCCAAAAGAGTAATTTCATCCAGTACATCTTTACCAGTGGTCATTTTTTCGAACAAATTTGCATTGTCTTATCTAAATTTTGCAGTGAGTTTATGCCATGTTGTGAAATGTTGTACTAACAATGTTAGTTGGTTGATCCCACTTTTGATGTCAACAACTTTTCATATCCGTTGAAATCTGGTGTGAACGGCTATGTTGATTCAATTGGTTCCATAATGGGAGAAAAGTTTCCTGCATTTTACGTTGGCAAAGCTTCAGATGAACAAGATATTCCATTCATGAATTTTTCCAATGGAACATTAATTCCAACTGGGCACTACAGAGTTTTTGGAGCTGCTTTAGCGTATCCCAAAGATATCATATCCAGCCAGGTAGCAGACTTTAATACTTTTCTCTCTACGGATTTCCATTATAAGCTAGAAAAAGCTATAAGAAACTATCAACATCCAGGCATACATATTTATGGTTCGTTGATGGGTTACAACAGCTACAGCAACACGCTTATATCTCCTTATGATACCATTTACGTCTATCTGTCCCTTCACGCGTCATATGGTATCAATAAAAATGATGTCGCTAGCATCAACTTACCCAATGAGCTTGGTGGATTTCAGAACCAATTTAAAGTACAATCAAAAGCAGGCATCGATGTTGGATTAGTTTCAATCAATCAAACCACCAATGTATTGACGGTCCACTTTTTGGAAAATATCAATGGAATGGATGTTAGAGCCAATATTGGAATATATGGTCATCTAAAGAATCCAGCTACTTTCAGTCCTGGAAGATACTTTTTCAAGTTCACCAGTCTGGGTGAAAATCAATTTAGATATCTGAGGTTTATCAAAGGTGATTCTACGGTTCCTCGAGTCGGATGTCGCACAGATGGTAAAAACGGTTGGCTCGACGTTGATATTCCCGAGAATACTGGCGCATGGTCTAGGGCGGTAATTTGTGCAGCCACTACCTCCGGTGCTTTGTTTGACAGTGCTCAGATCAGAGTCATTGAATCAAGTGCATTGGATTCATTTGGAAATGTCACAAGCTACAATGAATTGAGCGATAGTAAATATTTAGTTTCGCAAGAAACTGCTTCAACTAGCGTGGATCTGCAAAGTGCTACACTTTCTGATGGTCAGGTACTGCGTATTAGCTTTCCGTTTCTTTATGGAAATAGCGGAAAGGCCACTGGAGCCGTTGCCAGAGTACAACTATTTTCCGAAAATAATGACACAACCTACAGTTTAAACTGCAAGTTTGACTCCAGCGGAAGTGTTGGAAATACTTTTACTTTCAGCTGGAAGCCCTTGTATTTTAGCTAGAGTATATAAATTCTAAAAACCTCTCAAGCTACACAAATATTTTTAGAACTGTGGAAAGTGCTACTGCCAGGGACATGTTAGCAGTTTAGTTACAATGGCATTTACTATCACAAAAAAACAAAATAGAGTAAATATTTTAAAAAAAAAGTATATGAAGCCTCGTTATTCGCTATCTTCTTCTTCTTCTTCTTCTTCCTCGTCTTCATCTGCCTTGGATGCAGCAGCCATGGATTTAGATCGCTTCTCAGCCTTGCGACGCTCCTTCTTCAGTCTCTTGCGTTCTTCTGAGGTCACTTGTTTCCGCTTTTTGCCCGAGCTAGCTGCATTTTCCTCAATATCAGCATTCAGCATCTCAACATCCTCAGAAACATTCTGAAACTTCTGAGATACGTCTGAGGTTTGTTCTGCACTTCGCTCGTTGCGTAAAACAGGTGGAAGTCCTCTAAGATCTCTCTGTACCCGCTTAAGCTGGCCAATAATATTTTCATTTCGAGCTATAGCACTGGCTATACTGTCAACAACATTATCGCTATTACCGGTATTTTCTGCTGCAATAGCAGCCTCTGCTGCAGCATCTAGCAAGCTTGACGACTCTGTTGAATCAATGTAGGACGAGATGATCTGCTCAGCCTCTGCCCTCGATATGCTTTGCAACTGAGTAATGTGAATGGCCGCTGGTTCTATTCGGCGAGATCTGCTCATTGGTAATGCCATGCCTGTTCTATAAGTTTGGTCAGAGCTCGAGTGCTTAACTGATGTTGAGAATTGAAATGATGGAGATCAGAAACTAAACATCCTCGAAAATCTTCTTGTCAAGTAACCTTACCCTAGTGATTTTTCAGATCTACAACTTCACTTTTCCACACAGACACCCAAGCTGTGCAAAAAAAGGTACAAAAGCCCTTTCCATGTTTGCTAGAATCATCAGAGCTACTGCCGTTCGCGTGGCTGGAGCTTCTTTTTCTGCGCCATTCCCTGCATTGGCCGCTTCCTCTAGGTAGGTTTTATCTAAAGTGCGATCTATTCACTCTATTCCTAACCTTGTTACAGAAACATGTCTATGTTTGCGTCCTCTCGTACCAACGCTTTAGCGTCCTACCGTTCACAGATTGCTTCTACTTCTGTAACTTGTTCTTCACGCTTTCCTTCATTTGGTGCTATGGGTTCCTCTGTTCCTAGTGGAGGTGTTGGTGCATTGATCCCTGAGCTCACGTCATTTCCTGGAGCTTCGCAAAGGCGATGGAAGTCTCGAGGTCATACATATCAGCCATCTACACTCAAGCGCAAGCGGGTTAATGGGTTTCTTGCTCGTATGAAGACTCGAGGAGGCAGAAAAGTCATTGCTCGTCGGAAGACAAAAGGCAGATGGTACTTGACCCACTAGAGGTCCATACATCCTTGGTCAACTTTCATCTTCTCTTCTTTCTTTAGCAACCGTTTGTACATATATTTCATTTTATATTCCTATATCTCCTTGAACTGTTATGAAGCTTTGGAGCTTTTTGTTTTGTTAAGTCTGTTGACAGATTTGCGTATCATTTATTGGCTGAACTTCCCAGCTGGAAAAAAAAATTTCACCTGTCCACACTCTCTCCACCACAACCACCACACTAATCTTCATCAACTCACATTTTTCAATATGTCACTTGGGAGATCACTGCTTACGTCTACCACTCGTTTGAGCAGTGGCATTAGCAATGTCTGCACTGTGAGACCTATGCTGTCGCTATTGAAGACTCCCGAGTCAGTGCGATTCGCATCTAAAAAGAAAAAGGAGGATGCTGGCGCTGCAAACAAGGCCACCTCAAAACAGATTGCTGCTCAGCGTGAGCGTGTGCTTGCTCAGCAACAGATTAAGCGCCGTGAACAGAAGAAAATGGCTCGGTTACGTTTGGAAGCTAAGCGCGCCCTAGACACGCCTCTTCATCTTGATACTATCACAGCCCTTCGATATTTGCGAGCAGCTGAGGTCGGACAACCAGCAAGTACAACAACACTTACAATGAACGTTTCTGTGATTTCAGATCGTGGAGTGCAGCCACTCTCGGGATCTATAAAGTTCCCTAAGAGCCTCGATGCTGACCAACGAATTGCTGTCTTTACTCTCAATCCTGAACTTGCTGAGAAGGCCAAGGCTGCTGGTGCAGCTTTGGTCGGTGGAGAAGAGCTCATTGATCAGGTGAAGACTGGTACTATTGACTTCAACAAAGCTCTTGCTACCCCTGATATCCTTTCAAAACTCAATCAAATCGCGCGGGTGCTTGGCCCCAAAGGCCTTATGCCTTCTCCTCGACGAGGAACTGTTTCTAACGATATTGTTGAGCTTGTTTCTAGCTCTGTTGGTGTGATGGATTTTCGCCAAGGCTCTGTGCCTTTTGTCTCAGTTCCTGTTGCTAAAGCGTCGTTCACGGATGCTGAGGTGCTGAAAAACCTAATTGCTGCCATTGATGCCATTCGTAGCTCTGCTAATCGCGCAATTTCTAAGAAGCCCGTGGTTCTTGGCCAAACCACAATTTCGTCTACTCGTGGTCCTGGTATTGTTATTGAAGTCTAGACAGTCATATCTACCCATTGTACATAAATTTCACAAGATCGCTATCTTATAATGATTCCTGTCAGGAAGTTCCCTCTATTGAATCGAGGTCTCTCACAATCCATATCTTGCTTAGTCATATATTATTTCTATTTGGCTTATGTAACATCATTAGCTAATTTCTGAGTCATTTTTCACAATTACGGGAAGCGCGGTCGACAAAGTTAATCGAGATTCTGGAGCTGGAAGCGGCCGATCAGAAGAATTAGGAGATGAGTTAGTTGCAACAGAGAGTGGGTAAAGTTGAAGCGAGGGTTCTAACAAGACGGTACCCTATGCCAACTCAAATGGTCTCACCATATCCTGCTATTGGCTTCTCTGTTATGCTTATGTCATGCATCCTCCCAACTACGTTCAAGTATTGACCAGATCACCACTACAGGTCCCTAGGAAACCCTCTGTCACCTTTTCACTAGCTACCTTTGGTCTCAATGTCTGGACAACTCCCGCCGCCTGAGCCACGCTCTGTGGTATTGAGCAGGCGATGGATTATTCTCATGTTTGTTATCACAGCGGGGATCATTGGAATTCCTATGTGGCATTTTACTACCTCCATTTACAGAGCTCCATTGGCATACGACCAGATGGACTACTACGACAAAAATATTATTAATGAGCTTCGCGTGGAGATGGGGGTTTATTTAAATATTGGCTCTGATTTCCCCGATCTAGTTCCTGCCGCACAGCTCCTGATCAATCACAAACTTCAAGAAAAGGGAGTCAAAGGCTGGCATCTGAAGCTTAATCAGGGATGTGTGTCAGACGAATACTGCATAGATTTATCTCTTGATGAATCCAATGCTTACTGGGTTTCAGAGTATTCTCGAGAAATTACAATTTCTTACAAGGAAGACATCCTAGCTTCCAGCATGCTGCCTGAATTGGTGGCATCACTTTTACTCCAAATTTTTGAGCAGGAGATTGAATTGTTCCAGAATATCGACAACCCTTCACAAAAACTTGTGGCTTATTCGCCTCAATATCATGTTACTTTTTCGCTATTTGCCCAAGGAGGCTCACCAGTGTCTTGGGACGTCTCTCAAGCCCTTGCGTCGTACTTTCGGCCTCTTCAAAACGAACTTTCTAGAGTTGCGAACTTGACTGTTGACACACAGGTGCAATTTTATTCCACGCTGTCGAATAATCCCCAAAAAGTTGCAACTGGCCCTGAGGAGTCCCAATATCAGTTCACCCTTACACAGGATGATCTCTCTACTTTTGTCAATTTTGCTGAATGGAGTTTGTCGAGCATTCATTCTTATCCGACACTGAATTTCATTTTATTTATTCCTAGTTCTAATTTTACTCCTCTGGTAATTGAAGGATCACAAACCAACTCTTTCTTGATTCCCCAATGGGGTGGGGTGGTCATTCTTAATCCTGAAGACCCGGAGAAGCCGATCAGCCATCTCACTGAACAAGATCTGCTACCTGCTCTTGAGATTTTTTCTTCTCAGTTGCTTTCCCTTCTAGGAGCCCCCACACTACCCAAGTCTCCTGTCATACGAGTTGATATCCTTTCAAGAATATCTGCTTTACGTGCTCTTCGTACGACAGCTTCTTCTCTTGGTTCTCTGCATAGACTATCAAAATCACTTCCAGATATTGCCATCCCCAAGTCTGTTCTTGCTGGTGTCGAAAATTCCCTCCGTGCCATAGAAAAGTCTCTGGGGTCACTGAGATCAGGAAATTGGACTGACGCTGTCAGATCAGCCGGAGTTGCGATGCGACAGTCTCACGATGCATTTTTTGAAAAAGAAATGGTACAACAAAACTTTTTCCCTGAGGAGCACAAGGTTGCAGTTTATTTGCCTCTACTCGGCCCTGTTTGTGTTGTGATCTTCCTTGGACTGGTTCGGGTGAAGAAGGAGCTGACAGTATAATTTGTTTGCCCTGCTGTTGAAATTTATATTTTTAGTGGTCATCAAAGTCTACACATTGCCTTCGTTTACCATATATATTGGAAGGTGTACCATTTATAATATATATTAGTTGTCATGTTCCGACCATCTTCCGAGTCTTGGTCAACTATTACTAATCCATTGCTGTTGAAAGAAATGCCCAAATATTGTGGGGATGATTCGTTCCTACTCCAGGATTTTAATGAAGAGTTATACTCTTTCATCACACTTCTTTGAAAAGGCTTACAGTAATTCAGATCTGTAACTAAGGAGATCATCTTCATCTTTTTTGCCAAACCTTGCAATTGTACCACAATGGTAGAATCTGAAGCTAGCGTTACGCAGAAATCAGTGGTTAAAGATGGGAGCTTAGCGACAAATGTAGATCCACTCGAATCTAATACAAAAGCAGACCAGCCAAAAGTGAGAAGAGCTAGTTCTGAGAAGGAGAAAAAGTTAGAAAAGGACAGGAAAAAGCTGGTAGTTGCTTGCATTGGATGCCGAAAGAAAAAGATCAAGTGCTCCGCTGATCGACCCGCTTGCTCAAATTGTCTCAGACTCAACATTCCTTGTGAATACCCAGTGATTCGGAATAGAGGATCTCGCTTTGGATATATGGAGATGCTCAATCGGCGTATGCAGCATCTCGAAAAATACATCAATTGCAGTACAAATCCTGCCTATCGACCTCAGTTTGTCACCATTCACCAAAAGACGAGTCGTGACATGGGTCTTCTTCCTGGTAGCGGTTCGATCAGGGGTTCTGTAAATAGTGGCTACACCAATATCAGATCAGATGTATGCATATTTACGACTTGAAGTTTTATGCTAACTTTTACAGCTTCCGCAGATACAAGATGCAGAAAGTCTTATAACCCAGCTTGGTCCAAGGTTAACTATGGAGCTCACACCACCTCCTGCTGAGCCGCCCATTTCTAGGAAAGAAATGTATGTATTTCTGGCTTTTTCTCAACTTCTCTAACCTTTTAGAAAACTCCCTCCTTTAGACATCATACTCCATCTGGTGGAGCTTTACTTTAAGCATGTACACGGTCAGACTTACAGCTTTCTTCACAAACCAACTTTAATTCCTCGAATAAAAGAAGGAAAAGTCAATCGAACTCTTATCCTTGCACTTTGTGGGCTCACTGCACGATATTCACGTCATCCCAAGATTCTCTGTAATACTCCTCATGAAGCAGGAGAAAATTTTATTGCAGCAGCTCGCAAGGCTCTTTCTGAAGAGTTTGATGAGCCCACGCTTGAACTAGTGCAGGCGGTTATCATTATTGTTCAGCATGACTTTTTTCGCTCAAAAGGTAAAAAGTCTATGATCTATGTCTCATTGGCTCTACGAATGGCTACAACATTAGAACTTCACATTGAGCCTAACGATCCATCTTTAACATTCCAAGAGAGGGAAGCTCGTAGGAGAACTTATTGGTCGTTGGTTGTATTCGATCGCTTGGCACATTCGGGGCCTCATTGGCAAGTTCACCTAAGAACAGACACATTGCACCTCCAATTGCCCTGTAAAGATTATTATTACGAGAATAATATTCCTGTGGTTACAGAAACACTTCAAGGCGCTGCACCGCCTCCAATTCGTGTGTCACAAGAATCCCCTTCTGTGCGAAAGGAGGATTTGGCAATATTTGCTTATATTGTCATGGCTACTATACTTTGGTGTGACATTAACAAGTATGTCATGGAAGAATTCAAGGACGAAAAAATTGCTCCATGGAAGGAAGGATCAAAGTACCATGCTTTGGAAACAAGACTTCAAAAATTATTTGCTTCTTTACCTAAAGAGTATCAATATTCAAAAGAGAGGCTTATGGCTTTGGACACTTTGAATCAAGGAACTGGTTTCATTCATCTGCATATAGAGTTATTATTTTCTCTCTGCCACTTGAGTCGCTCCATGTATCCATTCAACCACAAGAAGATGAAATTTAAAGAGAATCCGCCAAAGGCTTTCATCGAACGTGCTGCTATTAATATCATGAGTTCTGCAAACGCCCAAACGGCGATGATTTCAGATGTGTTATCCATGGAGGATTTCAACATGGCGCCATTTGTGGGGTTTGGGGTATTTACAGTCTCATCTGTTCATATTGCCAATTCGTTCTCACCAGACCCTGCGGTGGCTGCTGCTGCCAAAAATAATCTTGCGATCAATCTTAAATTTTTGGTGATAATGCGTGAGTATTGGTACAGTGTTGGAGTTTGGTGTATCGCTCTCAAAGACCGTTATTTTCAGAAAGCAAGGCGCCATAAGTTGAAGACCCAGCAAGACTCATACGCCCATCCTGGACAAACTGCCAGATCCTTCACCATGGTGGAATCACCTTCGAATAATGGGGATCTCGCTGCCGAGGCGGATCAAGCGGCAGAAGTTTTTTCAAGACCAGGGTCTCCTCCATTAGCATATGCTCCTGAAGATGTCATCAGTGTTGCTACCAATCGTCTCCCAAACAGTTATCCTTCTAGTTATATTTCGTCTCCCAATGGCACTGGAAGCAGAAGTCGAGCTCGCACACCTGAAGAGCCACCACTTAAACGAGAAAGAGATATTAATTCAAACACCATTCCCGATTCATCTGCGCGGACTTGGGAACGAGCAGTTTCACAAACATATGATCGTCATCAAGATAAGTTACACTATCAGGCAAAACTGGAAGACATGGATCATGGTCCTTCCAGCAAAAGAGCAAAAGTCCATAAATCTTCTGGATCAGTAAGCAAAGATGCTCCAAATCACTCAAGTCCAGCTTCACCATCTCAGTTTGCGGACATCTTTTCTATGCCCTCAATTTCGCCTAATGCTCCGACAGATCAAATTTCTAACACTTCTGACCCTTATTCAGTTAAAGAAAATGACTTTTCCACTCCGAGCTCTACCACTAATTCAACTCAATTGCAAACTGAAAGCCGACCAGTGGGTATGACTGGACTGGGAACAAAATCCAAGAACAATCTATTACAAGACAATTCGGGAGAGTGGTTAAATTCTCTTGAATTGTCAGAGTTCACTAGGTTTGCCAATGATGATAGATCTCTCATTGACTTTAATAACCCAACATACTGGTTTGAAACCGAAATGAAGTTGCAGTTGGAGGAGCAGGATCGTGATGATTCTACACACAGGGTGGGCATGCAAGCATTGAGTGAAGACTTGCAAGAAAATTCTAAGAGAACCAGCATTTCTCTTAATCATGCAAATCAGCCTGAGGACTTGCGCCAGGTGGATCAATCTCTTTTCCAGCAGTCATTAATCCATCAACCATTTGCGCCAGAACCTGACATTTCGGAAGAGCAAGTCAGCAATTTCAACCACGCTACTCCGAAAACCCAGTCTCTCTTGGATGAAATATTTCAGCAAGTGGCTTTGGAAACTGTTTCATTACGCGATGTATCAGAATCTCCAGAGCCCTTGTCTCCTGATTAACCAATCCTTTGAGTTATTAGGTATAATTCGAAAACAGAAACTTTGAATGATCGCTGGATTCCCAATTCATTGTGCGGTTATCAAATAGTCCACAGCAGCCATTTTGTAGGCGTATAAAACAGTGGGTTTTATGAAATTTATTTTGCAGCTCGGAAGACCTCATATTTGGGCACAGAATCATTATTGAAACCGTAATGAAATTGGATTTCAACTTTTCTAACTCTAATCTGATCGTCTCAGATCTCTTGAGCAACATGAATTAATCTACTCGATATATTCCTCTCGACTTTGCCTTCCATGATGACTTGCTCTTCGGTATTCACGTCATTTACCGTTAACATGAACCTTCTGATCTGTAGGCGAATCTAGTACTGGTGAGGCTAATCTTTTGATTTGGATTTCCGGTTAGGTTCAAGTATATCGTTGCAACCATTAGTGCTGAGATATTTGTCGGACCATGATATCTCAGAACATCTAGTGCCACCAAGGGATATTTTGTTTGTTTATTATTAAATCTTTTATATATTAGTTACCTCTTAGCCCACTCTCACTTTATACACTTCCTAGTTCCTAGTTCAGTTCAGTGTCTGTTTCATTTCTCAGTTCCTATTCACCCACAATTTAAAGCAATGTCTTCTTTCGATTTTAACAAGTCCTTTCAGCAATTGCAAGGTAGTGTCTCTGGCCTGGGCGCACAGTTCAGCCCATTTGCAAAGCGTACTCAACAACTCATCCAAGAGACCCTTGGAAACGCGGATGAAAAGGTAATTTGGTTCACTTTTGAGGCTATTCACCTCTAACTCTTGCAGACTCAATTGCCTGAGGAATATCTTGAACTTGAAAGAAGGGTCGATGCACTTAGAGCTGTCCATCAAAAGCTGCTTTCTGTCACGTAAGTTTAGACCGTTCTATACAGCGCACTATTAACTTTCTTTTTAGATCCCAGTACGAGAACGAAAGCTATGATTATCCTCCTAACTTGGTACGTTCCATTTTGTTATCTTTCATGTCTTAACTTCATGGGCGCTTTCAATACTTTCCTGAATTAATGTATCATTCCAATGTCTAACCATCTTTCAGAGGGAATCGTTTGTTGATCTTTCAAAGACAATTCAGCAGAAGGTCACTACTCTTTCGCAGGCCCAGTCTGCCGCCGAAGCCCAGTCTATTCTTACAAAGCCTGCAGAAAACAAAGAGCCTAAAACTCTGAACCACGCTTTGGGCAGAGCTGCTGCTTCTGGTGCACAGACCCTTGGTGATTCTGGCGAGCCTCTTGCTATTGGCCTTGAGAAATTTGCTGTTGCAGAGGGAAAGATTGGTGATGCTCGTCTGGCTCAAGATGCTCTCATTCACAGTCGATTCAATTCTGCATTCTCTTCCACCCTCAGTACTGGTCTTCAGATTGCTCAGAAGGCTCGCAAGAACGTCAACAAAGCTCGTCTTAGCTTGGATGCAGCCAAAACTGCAGCCCGCAATGCCAAGCCAGAGCGCCAAGTTGCTCTTCGTGTTGAACTTGAACAGGCAGAGGATGACTTTGTATCAGCCACTGAGGAGGCAGTCTCCGTTATGAAGAACGTTCTTGATACTCCTGAGCCTCTGCGCAATTTGTCGGATCTTGTGGCTGCCCAGCTGTCTTATCACAAGGCTTCTGTTGAAGTATTGAGTCAGGTGCTACCAGAAATTGATGAGTTGCAAAGTGAGCAGGAGTCAAAATATCGCGAGGGCCGTGAAGCCAACGCATAATAACGCTCATCATTTGTCTTGATATCTGCTGTTTTCTCATACAAACATGTTCTCTTTTTTTGGCTTTATATTACTTTAAATGGTGTTGGTTATGATATGTGCCTTTTCGTAGAATTATCAAATAATTTATTTTTAAGCTTCTAATTCATTTTCACCTACTTCATCATCCTCGTCAACTTCTACTGGCCATTCTGCCGCAATATCCCATCTGCTGCCTGGCGCATTACCACTTACATATTTAACAAACTTGAGAATGCCGCTATCTCTCACCATTAGGGAAAGTACATTCCACTCCGCTTGTGAGGTCAATAACACAGCATCATCATCATCATTTTGATCTTTTTTGTCTCCAGTACTTCCATTATGACTGCTGGAACCACGATATACGGCAGGGTCAAGCTCTTTGTTTTTTGGATCATTCTCATCTTCGCCCATCATGGAAAGTTCGTACCCGCCTAGTTCACCGTCAGCCCAACCAAGAGTAGGAGTCAAGCTAAGGGTCCCCTCAAGAACCATGCTTTCTTCGCCCGATTTGGCAATGCCGGTGTTACTGGTTGCAAGAGTGTAGTCCAACCCTGGTCTGAATCTCCGCACAATTACGCGCTGAGCTAAAGGACTAAGGGAAGAAATCAATCTCAGCCAAAGTCGAAACTCAGAAGATTTGAGAAGAATAGAAACCTCTGCTAGCTTCTTATCTACACCAGATGCATTGCTGTCTTTTTCTAGAATCTTGAGAAAGTCATCATCTTTAGAAGTTTCATCATCGTAGGATTCACGGCCATCAATGTACATGTAGCGAAATTTGTGAGGAGGGCCGGCCAATTTCCAGAATGGCAAATCATCAACGCCAGAACTAGAATTGGGTAGGTTTCCATCTTCGTTAAGGTCAAGTTCATCGATCATTTTCTTTAGAACGCAAGCGTAGTCAGCGTTAAGAAAGTCTCGAATTTCCAAAGCACTTTCATCGCAAAAGTATTGGGATAGCATCTTCATAGACGGCTTTTTCAGCAAAGCATTATTCATATACTTGGCCAAATATGCAAAGGTATCGGGATCCAAAGGTGTATTTTCTTCAGTAGGTTGATTGTCTTGTTGAAACTTTTCTAGGGCGGACGTAAACTTTTCCAATTCAGTTCCCGTATGCTCAATCATTTCATAGTTCTTCTTGGGAAAATCATACTCTTGAATCTCGTTTGACTCTAGTTGTTGCAGGGAGCTTCTTGCCTCTGTGGCTTCTAATTCACCTTCGATATAGCCGACTTCCCCTTTTTGAGGGATATGGAACCATCCTGAAATAGACACGCGAGGCTTGTCTACAAACACCTCTTCAACATCATGAAAAGAAAGTCCTGGCTGAACAGTAAAGAATGCAAGCTGGTTCCATGCTGGAGGAATCTCCAAGATCCAGTCCTTTGCAGGTACATTGGGTTTCACCGTGGGATAAAGACGCAGCGCACCTCCCCATCTTGGATACTGCCACTTTTCGTCGGGATCGGGTAAATAGAGAATATACGAAATACGTCTTGAGCCAATAACATCATCGTGAGTTAGTAGCTGGCATCCTTTGTGGTAGACGTTGATGCTGAGGTCTTGTTTAGAACCAGAGAGAGCGCCACACCCTGTCACATAAGACAAATATGTGCGGAACTCAGCTGAGTAAAGAGCTTCTCTCAGTCGAAACAGATTTTGCAATTTGTCGAGCTCGCTACTGTCGAGACCAGAGAGATTGCGAAGATCTCCGGTTTGGTATACCTTGTATATGTCGGTCTCTTTCTTTGTGAAGTGAAGATTGTCCATTATTTCGCATTTAACTCTTCGAAGAAGGTCATCATCCATGAGCTGCGATATAACTGCATGTTTGTATGGCCCAGAGGACGCAATCTCAGCTTTGACGCTTTCCTTATTCTCTTGATCAAACAAACCTTTTGAAAATGCATCGTAGACAGAACCAGATTGACCAGCCTTGAGATGCTTTGAAGTAGATTCAGAGCCTTCAGAGTCCAATTTGCGCTTTGAGTTCATGTTCGTATCATTTGAAGTTGTCATAGTTCAAAGTTGAGTTTTCTCCAAGTGAAAAAGAAAAATTTTGTTTGTGGCCGAAGCTCGCCTTGGGACATTACATCATTCCGCTGGCCGGCTAGAACCTTGAACCTACACCTATATATCCAACAGGGTATCTGGGAAAGGCATCCCATATTTAACCACGAAACTGTTCAAAAAGTTGAAGCCAATCTGATGAATACATTCTTAGTTCTGTTCTTTAATGGCCTATTTCCAATTCTTTTGCTCCTGTTGCGTTGAATCAAAAGCCGCGACATCTTGCTGGGTTGCAACGTGCAGTAGGTAGCCACACACTCGGCTTTAGCCCTAAATCTCAGCACATCACGCTTAAAGTAATTAATATGCACGTTATAATATATATGGCCACTTCAAGTCTCGATGAACTGCTCTTTTTTAATTGCTTGAACCTACAAACTTGTCAGAAGAAACCTACTTGGCGTTCAAAAAGTGTCTCCAAATTGTATCCAATGGCGTGGGATCAACTATGGGTAAGTTATGCTTTCAATGCAATGTTCCAATGTTCCAATGTTCCATAATAGCCGCACAACGTTTAGTGTTCGCTAATTGACACACACAGATCAACGAAGTCCACCTTGCTTATGCTTGTATAGGTGCTTTCACCACCATCTTCTCACTCGTCTCCCTCTTTGTTAAAGAAAAGATATACATAGGCGAGGCCACCATTGCTACCATCTTTGGAATTATAGTTGGGCCCCATTGTCTAGGCTGGTTCACTCCAACAACATGGGGTAATTCAGACAATCTCACACTGGAGCTCTCGCGGGTTGTTCTCGTTGTCCAGGTCTTTGCCGTAGCTGTCGAACTTCCAAAAAAATACATGCTCAGGAATTGGCTTTCAATCTTCCTACTGCTTCTTCCCGTCATGATCTTTGGATGGCTATTTTCCTCAGTATTGATTTGGCAGTTAGTTCCCAGTCTCCGTTGGATTGAAGCTTTGGTAATTGCTGCATGCGTCACTGCAACTGACCCCGTTCTTGCTTCTGCTGTTGTTGGAAAAGGCAAGTTTGCTCGACGTGTACCAGGTTATCTGCGTAACCTCTTGTCTGCAGAGTCTGGTTGCAATGATGGGATGGCTCTTCCCTTTGTTTATCTTGCACTTTCGTGTATAAAACATGCAGGTCAAGCCCGGGATATTGCTTTTCATTTTATTGTCATCACTCTCTTATATAAATGCTTGTTTGGCACTATCTTAGGAGCCATTATAGGTTATACAGGTCGTTTGCAGAGAGTAAAGGAATTATTGATAGGGTATCTTTCTTGGTATTTTATTTTGTGCTGGCTCTTTTCTGCACTGGGGTAGGTTCTATCATTGGCACAGATGACCTCTTAGTTGCCTTTGCTGCTGGTGCTGCTTTTTCGTGGGATGGGTGGTTTGCTCGCAAGACTGAAGAGACACATGTATCCAACGTCATTGATTTGCTTCTCAACATGGCCTTCTTTGTTTATTTTGGAGCCATAATTCCCTGGGAAATGTACAGTGAGCCTGCACTAGGTATCTACCCCTGGAAGTTGGTTGTTATTGCCATCCTTCTCATATTGTTCCGCAGAATTCCCATTTTACTTGCTCTAAAGCCAATTATTCCGAATATCAGAACCTGGCGTGAGGCCCTTTTTTGTGGCCACTTTGGTCCTATTGGTGTTGGTGCTATATTTATGGCTATTCTTGCCCGTGCTGAGTTGGAGCACGATTCTCCAACCCCTCTTGCAGAGCTGCCAACGATAGATCATCCAAATTATACAGTTGTTGCTGTTATTTGGCCAATAGTTTCTTTCATGATTATTGCTTCGATTATTGTTCACGGCTCTTCTATTGCAGTATTCACTCTTGGGAAGCGACTGAACAACTTAACAATGACGCTGTCATTGATCCAGACTGATAGTGAAAAAAATCAATCTTGGCTTTCTAGGCTTCAACCAGTTGACTCCAGAAATCCATCTTTTAATTCTAAACCTGAACCTCCTCTTTTCGATCAGCGCCCAACCACCCCCGAGAAAGGCAAAAGCTCGGGAGGCATAAAGCAAATAAAGCGCCTTAGCAGTCGGAAACGCTCTCCTCGTGTCCCTGGAAACCTTGTCATTAATCTCAATTCAGAAAGTAAAGCAGAGCCTGAGCGTCTAGAAGCATTACTGCATGGGCATCGGCGCGATACCTCTCTTCATGACTACAACGACGACGCAGATGATATTCAAGCATATCAAGAAGGAAATCAAATGATTCTTGAAGACAGTGATGGTAAATTAATCGAGACTCTAGATACGTCAGCACCTGAAATAGATGATCATAAGCTTCATAAGTTACTGGTTGAGATGGATTCAGAACCTCTCCCACTTGAGAAGAAAAAAAACCATTGCGGAGATCTAACAGTGGTGATAGATTCTCAGGGTGGACATAAGCTTGTTGTCTATCAACTAGACGATAATATCATTGTTGAGAATCACCAAGGTGAAGTTCTCAAGAGGTATCGATATTCTAGTGGTGAAAGCAGTGGCAAGGATAGTTTCCTGCATCGCACTCTTTCTTTTGTGGGGCTAAAACGGCTTGCAGATTCATATGCGGGAAGCGCTGATGTCGAAAATCAGCAGAATGGGAGGGCAGAGAGAGAACTGATTAAGGTTCCAACTACCTTCAAACATGAGGACGGGGACAAGATTAATGATGAGAAGATGAAGCGGCATTTGAAGCGGTACATGCCTGATCACAAAAGAAAGTCTGACAACACAACAGCCACTCTTTTGCCGACCCAGGGTCAAGATCCTCCAACAATCACTCAATCTCCCATTTTCTCTCGCCGCCCTTCCGTTGCTGCTACATTTAACCTGCCTGGAGCCTTAAGCACTTCAGTTTCAAGTTCAAGAAAAGATGATGAACACGAAACTGCTATTGAAAAGGAGCGTCGTCTTGCTGCATTGAGGACAATGGAATATAATAATTGACCACTTCTTGAAAACTTTACCTGGTGCTCTCCTGAAAATAGCCTTTTTGGAACATTGACAACACTCCAAATCAGTAGATTGCTTGTCATCTAATAATACTTTTCATGTTCAAATATCTTTGCTTCTGTTCTTCTTTTGCTATTGTTGCATCTATACATTCTAGTTTAAACAGCAGCGGTTGTAAAGGTTCTTTTTTTCGTTAAGCGGTCTTCCTCCTCGCGCTGTAACTTCTCATCAATAAACTCCTTCTTGTGATTCAGATCCCAATTTTGCTTTAAAAATTTAAGTCCAGCAATGTTGTATCCAATTTGGTTCTTGTGCTGGTCCAGGCCCTTGCGTAGTGCAGTGCGGAGGGATTCCAATGTAGGTCTCATAACTTGATTTGCCACAATTTGTTTATGATGAATGCGCAAACTAGTACTCAGTACCCGCGATACCAAAGGGATGTTCCAGCGTCGCTGAGCCCACAGGTCAATGAACACAAACAATGTAATCACTTTGTCAAAGGGAAGAACCAGCAATGCATCTTCAAGCTGTGCCGCCTTGATTTTGGACATGACATCCATGACGTACTTCTCAGCACTCACATTGAGAGCAGCCAGAATAACATTGCGGGTGGGAATCACTGCTTTGGGATTCTTTTTAAGTGCCTCTTTATGCTGACTCTGCAACTCCATATCTGCCTTGCCAATATCCAGAGCTTCCATCAGGCGTTCACCCGCTTTTAAAGTCTCAATAGTCTGTTTACCGGCACGACCAACATGCGTCTCATCGTCATGTGTCATCATATCTGTGTCCTCAAGATCGTCACCCTGGCCTTTCTGGAGGGGGCCCAAGTTAGTGTCCTCGAAGCTGCTCGTCAGATTGTTTTCATACAGCTCCTCAAGTTCTTTTTCACGCTCCTCCTCCAAAAATAATGGTTCATCAGTTCGCACCCATACTCTGATACTCTTGTCATGAGAACCCGTCACAATAAAATCGCCCGAATTTGCAACAGCCAAAGCCCAGATCTCGGACTGATGTCCCTCCAACTTCTGAATGTTTTCAAACTTGTCTCCATCCCAATATTTGACTAGCTTGTCTTTAGAAACAGAAAATAGATTGTGTGTCTCTGGCTCAAATGCGACTGACATGATACTATCTTGGTGTGCAAAGATTGAGCGATGACAGTCACCAAAGTCCAAGCCCCAGATTTTGATGTTTTTGTCAGCAGAACATGTCACTAGCATCTTAGAGTCATGCGAAATATCCATGGAAAGAACAGGAAGCTTGTGACCATACAAACTCAAGAAAAACTTTAGAGAGTCGGTGAAGAAAACCTTGACCGTATTGTCCAGTAATGAGGCAGCAAGGAGTTTCATATCGGGTGAAAGACGAACAGACAGTACATCATCGCTAAGTTCTAGAGTTCGCGTATGCTTCAACCTCATGCATGCAACTTTTCTTGTTGTGCCCAGTACTTCCTCTTCCACGACCCGGATTTCCCAGAACTTGACAGTTTTATCGGCGCCACCAGTAACAACGGTTTTACCGTCAAATCCAACATGAAGAGACCATATTGATCCATCATGCCCATCGACCCTTTCAATGAGCGATGAACTTGCAACATCAAAAAGCTCAATGTCACCAGTCTTCGTTCCAACCACTATCAGAGCATCGCCAGGCAAAAAGCTGGCGCAAAGAGCATATCCGCATTCAAATGTCCGAATACAGTTGCGAGTCCGAATGTTCCATACCTTCAAATTTCCATTTGAAGCAGATGCAACCATTCGGTCATCCGAACTCACTGACAATGCGCGAATGTCTGTACGATGACCAGAAAGTTCAATAGAGTACTGGCGGTTGTATTCTGCAGGACCTGCAGACTTCTTGATTTTAGCGTTGATTGGAGATGTGATAGAGTAGTTTTCGATTGAGTTGTTGGTCAACGATGTAACCAGGCCAATGACGTTGTTGTTGAATGCTGCCCAGTCTAAGCTTCGCACTTTAGCGGGTGTGCGAATAACTGTGTAAGAGATGAATTTTTCCGTCACGTCGTTCTCGCTTATGGCATATTCACCTCCTTCTTCAACGTCCAATCCTTTCTCTCGGCGACGCTTGACCTTTCGTGCTACTGACTTCTTGACTTCCTCATCAGTACGTATTCGAAAAATCTCAATTGATCTGTCTGCATTTCCAACTGCAAAATATTTTTGTCCGGGATGAAACTTGATAGTGTGAGCACGTTCTCCACTTTGTTTGAGCAAAACTCCCAGATCTTTGACTCGCTCTCCATCTTTGTTGCTGACATTTACGGTCCAGAATTTGAGCTCTTTGCTAGTAGAACCAGTAATAGCCATACCAAGTTCACTGCTCCATCCCATACTCCAAGCCTCACCGCGATGCGCGACATGAGTCTCAATACAGTGCTGAGCGTCTAAATCCCAGAGTTTGATAAGTCCATCTTTACCGACACTTAGCAGCCACATTTCCTCATCGTCATCTTCATCCACTTCCTCGCCATTCTCGCTCTGAATCATGGATTTACCTCGCAAAAACTCAAGTGCAACAACCTGATCACGATGGCTTCGCAGCCTGTACAAACCAACTTCACCTACCAGATCCCACAAGATTATATTGGAGTCTCGAGACCCGCTAGCCAAGCGAGTTCCAGTTGCATCAAATTTCAAAGCGGAAACGGCAGATTTGTGTCCATTAAACGAGACAACCAACGTTCCAGAAAGAGAGTCCCAAATCTTGATGGCACCATTGGCATAACCAGTTGCAACCATTTGCCCTTGGAATTCAGCAATGCTAGTCACTTCTGCCGTACTATTTGCAGATGAGCCACTGTCAGATCCTTCATTCCAGCGAGACAGAAGACTGCCAGTCTTCACATCCCAAGTCAGAATATCTTCAAGTCCTCCCACAAGGACTCGTCCGCCACTGCTGGTACTGCTAGAGTGCGATTTTGGAGGAAGCCACACTATATTTGAAGCCGACGCAATGACGCCAAAGGTCGACTCTTGTTCGAACCGCAAGTATGACTTTACCATGGCAATACAGTCCGCAATTTGCCTTGATTAGAGAGAGATGCTTTAAAATTTTCAGTTCCTCCCAATTTTGATTTGAAAATTTACAGTGTTGGGATATAATGCCATGATCTACGCTCCAGTCCGAAACATACACCAAAATAACTATATATAAAAGATATATAAACTAATAAATTAAAATCAAGAGCCTGTACTGTTATCAACAGATTTGTTCATTTTCACACCTGAAACCTTTTGATTATAAGAGGATATTGGTGCAATTCTTCGAATAGACCGAACCTCATCCGCGCTGTGGCCAGGAATGCGAATGTTCCAGTTTCGTTCCAGATGAAGTTGTAAGTCCTTGCTCTCCAGTTTGTCGGATTTTCGATGCTTTGCAAGTCGGCATGCAAAGGAAGTGACACTCGTCACAAACTCATCTGCAGCATCAAATAAAGTTTCTTCCACATCTCCATCAATCATACCTTCGTTCTCTAAACCAATAACACTCAAGACAAGCTCTCTCAGCTTCCGTTTTCCAAGCACGCGATTCTCACCAATATCAAAGGTTGGAGGATTGATAAGGGCAGGAGTTGTAAGGGCAGGACTACTTATAGAAGATCCTAGAAGGAGAGTCGGTCGCTCTGGCTTTACAGTGACAGCCACGGGCTTTGTTACTGAAAGGACTTTTGGAATTGGAGGTAGAGTGGTTGGAGTTTTCTTCGGAGATGCCATAGCTTGCACCGTTGGCACAGGGGGGTTTGGTCGAGCAGAGGGCCCAGTAGGGGCAGGAGAGCCAGCTTGCGATGAAGCTACCTGTGGAGACCCTGCATTGGCCCCAGCAGCGCGCTGTCGCTGCTGAATCTGTTGCAATAATTGCTGAGGCTGCAAGTCAACGCCTGCCTGGGATGTCTGCTTCTGGGGAACTGGTGAGCTTGCCGTAGGGCTCATAGCAAGCGGAGTTTGTGAGCGGGACATATTGCCATTTTGTTGCATTGATTGGGCACCTGGCGTTGAAATTGAGGTAGGAATGTTAATTGGAGATCCTCCTTGAGAAGGTAACGGTCCCAAGGCAGAAGAGGCAGATGATGCTTGTGACTGTCCCTGCAATTGAGCCTGAAGCTGTGACATGCTCTGAGTTGACTGCTGGGAAAGAAAATTTGGCGCTTTAGATACGTTTACATTATTCTGCATCGCAGCAGGCCCTTGAATAGACATCTGGTTTATGTTCGTGATTTGAGAAGGCGCTTGAGATGTGAATGGCGCGCTGGGGGTAGTTGGAGTTCCACCCATAGACTGAACAGTTAGAGAAAGATACTTAAGATAGTGCGACTACTTACCTGAATCTGGACTGAATCTTGATTTATCAAAGGAGAAGCTATCGCAGGGGCAATAGGGGAACCAATCGCTGAGGACTGGCTGACCATGCTTTGCGTGACTGATGATGGTGCAAATTGAGCTTGAGTGACCTGTTGTTGTTGCTGTTGCTGCTGTTGCTGCTGTTGTTGTTGATGCTGTTGTTGAAGCTGCTGCTGCTGTTGCTGCTGATGATGTTGCTGCTGTTGTTGTTGTTGCTGCTGCTGCTGCTGTTGTTGTTGTTGCTGCTGCTGCTGCTGCTGATGCTGCTGCTGTTGTTGCTGCTGTTGTTGCTGTTGCTGTTGCTGTTGTTGCTGCTGCTGTTGCTGCTGCTGCTGCTGTTGTTGTTGTTGTTGCTGCTGCTGTTGCTGCTGTTGCTGAAGCTGCTGCTGCTGTTGTTGAAGTTGAGCCTGATGAGCCTGGAATATTTTAAACTTTTGCTCGAATTGCAGTTTGAGCTGTTGCAGCTGCTGTTGGCGAGCATTCAGAACTTGCGGAGGTATTTGCTGGCCCTGCTGTTGAGCTGCTTGAAGTTGTCTCTGTAAGTTGATGATCGTCTGCTGTAGCTGACCAAGATGCGTTTTCTGAGCTTGGAGCTGTGCTACCAATGGATTAACATTTTGTGTTTGCCCAAGGACCTGTGGAGGAGCTGCCTGATTATTTGGGTTACCAGTCGGAAGTTGGTTAGACTGATTTGGCTGTCCAGCTCTTTGCTGTGCCTGTGCACGTTGAAACTGCTCAATGGCTTGTAAGTTTTGCCGTAATTTCATGAGCACAGCTTGAATTTGCTCTTTCTTTGCCCGACTTTTCTGTTCTTCTGCTTGGAGGTTAGCTCGGTCATCTACTGTTAAGTTACTCCGAGTCAAAAGTGCTTGGATGTTGGCTTCTTTCTTCTGCAACTCTTCTAACCCTCGTTGGTAATTGATTATGTTCTGTTTTATTTGCTCGTGTCTTTGAGCACCGAGCATGCCTCTCTTATTGAGTAAAGCCGCCTGTTGGGGAGTTAAATTATTGAGGTTCAATCGCTGCCCATTTTGTGCCTGAATCTGTGGGTTCTGCTGAATATCTTGCACTGATTCACTTTGCTGCTGTTGTTGTTGTGACTGCTGTTGCTGCTGTTGCTGCTGCTGCTGTTGTTGATGTTGTTGTTGTTGTTGTTGTTGTTGCTGTTGCTGCTGTTGCTGCTGCTGTTGTTGCTGCTGCTGCTGCTGCTGATGCTGCTGCTGCTGCTGCTGTTGCTGCTGTTGCTGTTGTTGCTGCAGTTTCTGTTGCTGAAGGAGTTGTTGTCGCTGAAGTAGTAGTTGCTGTTGTTGAGGAGTCAAGTTTTGGGGGATCCGCTGTGCATTTTGATTCTGATCTTGACTTTGGCCCTGAGTTTGCATCTGAATTTGCTGCTGTTGCTGCTGTTGCTGCTGTCTCAATGCTTTTCTTTGCAAGAGTGCCTGCATCTGCTGCTGTGTAAGTCTTACCTGCCCTTGAGGCAAAGCTTGTGTTGCTTGACCGGGTTGGCCTGTTTCAGACTGTACAGCCCGTTGATTCATAACATTCATTTGCATTGTATTCTGAGCAGCACGCTGTCCCTGTTGCTGTTGCTGTTGCTGATCCTGTAGCTGTCGCTGGTATTGGTGTAAAAGAGCTTTGATTTTATTCGCTCTGTTAACCATCTGAGTTTGTGCCTCGGAATTGGGTGGAGCTGCCATAGAAGCAGAAACTGCCTGCTCATATTCCTGAACGAGTTTTGTAACCTGAGCGGGCTGTTGAGGCCGCACTTGATTGTTTTGGCCAGACCCCATAGGTGTCATTCCATTCGGTTTGGCAGGGCCATTTGAATTGTTCATTAGAATCGATCGCTGGAGATCTCCCAAGTCTTGAATGAAAATTATTCTTTCGTCAAAAACCACACATCCAATGAAACCTATAAGCACTGTATAGATGCACTTCTAGATGGGCTTGTTCAGAGCAGATAAGTCAATAATTCGCGCCGAAATTGGTGTTGGGGGTTTTACTTTCTCCATCAGTTGAAGTAGGTTTAGGGCTGATAATTATTTCTGGTAAGAGCCCAAACCCTGTTGATTGTGAGGGACTATGGACGCCCAGTTCATCAACTAAAGAGAAGCATTGTCCAATTAAAATATATAAGTTCTTTAAAGCTTGGATTAGAGAAATCTCAGCTTACAAGAGAGAGAGAGAGAGAGAGAGAGAGAGAGAGAGAGAGATTGAAATAATCATTAAATCTGAGCGGTTCAATCTCATGAAAAAAAAGAAAAAAAAAAAAAACAATAACAGAAAAAGAAAACCTCTAAATATATGCTCTCGAGAAATTAAACAAACATTAAACAACAAAATATCTTCTAACGTCTCTGGGTCTTGCCAATGGTTCGCTTACCAGAGAACAAATGCTTTGGAAGACTGGCAGCAGTGTGCCTATCAGCCTCACCCTGGCGTGCCATCCGGTTTCTGCCACGCTGGTCGATCTTGGCCAAACGCTCGGCCTTGGAGCGCTGCGTACTTGCAACACCATCCAGGCGACGATTAGTCTGAAGAGCGTTCGTCATGCGTGCGCCATCACGGACAGGAACGGCATTCTCAGCCATCACAGTATCCAGGCCGCCGCCGAAGACGCCAGACACAGTTGAATTGGCATATGCCTTTTCAGTGAGAACCGATGTATCAATGCCAATATCAGACATGTGTGACTCCATGGCTTCAACAGTGCGTCGGGTCTTCTTGCGGGGAATCTGAGCGCGGTTCTTAAGTGACTTGTTGGATCGAGCCTTGTTCTTGATCATTTGTTGTCGGTTGCGAATCCACTCTGCCTTTTCTTTAATTTCCTCCTCTTCTTCATCCTCAATATCCTCTTCGCTTTCGTAAAAGCCTTCCTTCTCTAGGCGCTCTTCTTCCTCCTCAAGAGCAGCAAGCTTGGCACTGATTTCAGGATCCAAAAAGTCGTAGACGTTCTTACCATCAAGGATTTCTGGCATAATGTCATGTTTCCATGCGTCGTCATCCAACAGATAAGCATCCTTGTAATCGGGTTGGTAGACACCAGCACCACCGTTCTCTGCCTCGATGTCGCGAGACAGCTTGCGGCGATCAGGATCATTAACATCGTACTTCTTGAGACTGGCCACCGCCTCAGGGATATGCGGATCTCTTGCAACTGGCATGTCATCTCTGGGAGCGGGTCGGGCAACATGAATCTTGTTGAGAATGCCGGCCATTCTGTTGGACGATTTCAGCTTCTGTTCTATTCTAGCAGTCAGGAGTTTCTCACATGCCTTATTACGGACCTCCATGATACCCTCTTCGGTGTGACAAGAGAGTTGCATAATTTCGACCGAGACGTCTGGGATTTTGGTGATGGATTGGACGAGTGCCCTCCTCTCTTCGTCAAGATCTTCAGGGCGCATGACATCAATCTTGTTGATAACAACAAGAACCGACTTGTTAGCAAACAGTGGCTTGATTGAGTGGAAAAGCTTGACCTGGTCTTCGACAGAAAAACCGCATTGCTCAGAGAGATCCATAAAGTACAGGACGCAAGATCTAATATGGGCAATAGCATAAATAGATTGCATTTCAATGTTGTTCATTTCTTCAGTAGGGCGGTCTAGAATACCAGGAGTGTCAATTGCTTGGAAGCGAAGATACTTGTAGTCAAAATGTCCAACGTAGAGGGACTTTGTCGTGAAAGCATAGGGTTGAACCTCAACATCTGCCCGAGTAACAGACTTTAAGAAAGAAGACTTGCCAACATTGGGGTATCCGCAAATGAGCAAGGTACGAGTGTTGGGGTCGATAGAGGGAAGACGGCCCAAGTGCTGTCGCACCTGTTCAAGATAGAGCAAAGGATCCTTGAGCTTCTTGACAATGGTGGCCATACGACCGAGAGCAGCTGTCTTGAGCTGTTTGCATTGAAATAAAGACTGGCCAAACTTAAGCAGGCGGACGTAATCTCGAGAAACCTGTTCCACGAGGTTCTTGGCTCTTGAAACTGCAGCGAGAGAGACTTTGTAGTGGTTTTTCTCATAGAGCGTGTCCAACAAATCTCTATGAAAGGGATGGATTTCATTGATATTTGGGAACGATTCAACAATTTCAGACAACTTCTCACAGAATCCATCGCTCGTGAATCTCACTTTTCTCATGTAAAACGCCCTGATTCTGGAAATTTTGAAGCCAGGTCGAATGACAGTAGGAGTCTTTCGCTGCGTGCGATTCAGCACCACATCGAGAAACTCTGACGAGTTCGGGATGACAGGAATGTCTTTCCAGGTAAGCTGCATCTTGGCTTATTTTGAGGGTGATTTTGATCCTGGAATCCTTGGACAAAGTCGTTAGTTTGAACCAGCAGATGGTAAGGTCAAGATTGGGAAAAGACTTGAAAAATTTCTGCCTTCTATTTGCCCAAACCCAAATCAATAAAAGTCCCAAACTCTTGAGTAAAAAAAAATTTTTTTCCTCCCAGCTGACTAAGCTGGGTTGGGGCAAGACTGAAAAATTGGTGCTGAAATATACACAGAGTATGAAACTTGGCAATTCTGAATGAATGAAAGGAGCTAAGTGATCTAGCATTCATCAAGCTTTTAATTTAATTTTACCGTTTAGCATCAGTAAACTTGTTGTTTGTAGAATTGCCTCTTCTTCATGGTTTGCCATGGTACTTCAGCAAATTGCGGCTTGGAAGGTTCACAATGCTGTTCTTCTTTTCAGAGTACATTATTGACTGTAGCCTAAATTTTCGTCTACCAGCAGCAGCGTAGGAGAAGAAGAACACAAACAGATAGCTAGCCTACGTTAGATTACACATTTGAGTGCTCCACTTTCGTTGGAAGACTATACTAGGAACATGACTTTATTGTTAATGACGTCTCAAGTTGCTTGAAGTTTCATATAAACTTATTTATTTTGCTGGTTTAGCAGTCTTTTTTGGCCCTTTTGTCACTCCTAGATGAGTAGATTTACTTGAATACAATGCCCGAGGATCCCAAATTTGATAATTTAACAGTTTCTTGAATATACAAGTTGGACAGGTATGAGTCTTCGGGTTTTGTTCACGTCCTTAAAGTTCAGACCAACTTGCGGGCGCTGGCTTGGCCTAACAGCCTGGCTCAAGTCAAGCTGCTTCGACTATTGATATTTCCTCTTAATAAACAGTTAGCAAATGTACCCACGCAACCGTATTCTGGTTTTTATTTTTGTCACCTGGATTATTCGTCATTCGTAATTGATTTTTTGCATTTGATCATCCATTACCTGAGTTGCTTAGCATTTCAAGAATATTACATTAACTTAAATGTTCATTTCTAAATTCTAGAGGTTTTTCTCTAGCAATTGGTTGTTTGCTTCTGTTTCATTTTTTTAAAGAATCAGCTAGTTTGCAACTTGATTGAGGTGTGGCTTTGGGCTTTTTTATGCTTGCTAAGCTCATTGCTTTACTATGGAATAATTCATCATCTTGTATTTTCATGTTTATTTTTGATTTTTGAAATTCCTAATGGTCTATATTACTAGATATTTCAAGAGGCCGAGTCAGTACAAATTATTGACGCTATATTTTTATATATTCTAATACCTCTAATCCTTACAATTTACTAAGTTTCAAATGTTGCTTTAGACTTTTGTGTACTTTTCTTGCCTTCCTTTGCTTTACTTGACCTCGCAAATACCGCATCCATACCCGTTAGTCCGGACCCTTATAGCATACGAACCAACCCCGTTTTTGAAAACCCTTTTTTGCGAGACTTTTTCTATTATCAGCATGACTGTTTAACAAATTTATATGCTGACTATACGAGTATTGCACAAATGACCCTGGTCTTGAGAACAATCTGGTTGCGCCATACTATGTTTTAGACCAAATGAACTGGTAAATTGGCTGGGTCTATCATTGTGTAACTTGTCTTTTATTTTTGTCGATGTTTTTTTTGTGCTATCTAATTCATGTCACCTATTTCCGTTTGCTTTACCCTGCCGCTTCCCGTTTGTGATCCCCTTCCTGATTGTACCTGCTAACTTCTAAACACCTTTCTTGTCCCTACTAAATCCTGAACCCGCATTTCTTTGAACTCCTCCTGAACGCTTTCTTTCTCACGCTCAGCTTATCTGAAAAAGTCTTGCATCTTTCACTTTTTCAGGTTTTGATGAAGTCCATAAGTTATAAGGAATCCAAAAACAAATGACTGTGCCGTGCCTGAAGCTGTCGGCGCACAGTCGTATAACTGCTCTCAAGTCTGGATCATGTCTATTTTCATACTTTTAAATATCAGTAGCAATTATAATGTAAAAATAACAGATAGTTGATTTAGGAAATAGACAATGATTTTTTTATATACGGTTAACTTACTCAGCCTTGGCCGCAGTGATGGCACCAGGCAGCAACAACACAGGCGGCACCCAGTACGAGTTCTCAGGAGTACACAGGCCCTCATACGTCACAAATAAGGCCAGCAACGACGTGATCAGCCCAATGTACCCGCCGGCCTTGCCCAAATTAGCCGACGCTGTGGGAGCCGAGACCGCGCAGAACTGGGAGCCCGACAGCAGAATTACCGTCAAAAACACCATAAAAATCAAAATCGAAAGAGGCCAAGTCGAGCGCAGCGTGGTCAGCCACATAATAAGCGTGAAAATGGCCCAAGCCAATAGCCAAAATGCAAGCAAGTTGTTCACGTTATTGCCATAAGCGCTCACAATTCCAAACACGTCAACGAGGATGCAACCGTAGCCAATCCAGAACCCGCCAAAGGAGGTCAGTAAAGTGGCGGCCCATGTGTTTTCAATTACAATGCACCACATGCCGGCCAGCACCTCGAGGGCGCCGGCCACAAACCAACTGACGCCCGCCAGCGCAGCCGCGTTGTGGACGCCGCAGGCACCAATGTTGACCAGCGAGAGCGCAAACAACGAAATTGCAAAGGGACCCACACCAACAGGTACGGGGTTTGCGAACTTGCGGGACGGGGTAGGCGCAAGGCCAGTGTTGAGGTAGCCCTCAAACGCACGGTAGAACTCGCCGCGCTCAAAGACCATGTCGCCAATATGGACGTGCGTTTCGGAGGTCTGGATGCGGGTAATACCTTGGGCACCGCCGAGTTTGTAGTCGTGGTGGCCGGCACCAATCGCGTATTCTTCGTCTTGGGTGATTGCCATTTTAATTGGGTGAGATCAATAGGAATAAGAGTGAATGAAGTGGTTTGATAGAGAACTGACAGGGAATCCAAGGGCTTTAAATAAGACTGGAAAATGGAACGCCCCAGATTCCCCGCATTCTTGAAAACATATCGAAAGAGGAACAAAAAAGACGAAAAAAAATGGAGTGAGAGGAGCAGGAGGAGAGGAATCTTTTTTGCTGATATGGTGTTGGCCATCAAGTGAGTGGTAAAATTTAATGTTTTGTTTTTTTTTTCTTGCTTTTGTGTTTTCGGGTTTTTAGAACTTTCTTTAAATTTGGTAATAACTTTTTTTTATTGTAACCTTGACGGATCAGGCACTTTCTTCAGTAACCTTTTTTTTTTTTTTGTTGCAGCTTTCAGCTAGCAGTGGGATTCTGAGGTTGTTGACTAGGTTGCTGGCTTGAAGATATCGTGCAGATTGACTGTAAAATTTGCGGCAGTAGATCTGGAGTACTAGACGTACGAGAAAGGAACGTATACAGTCACAGTACGCAATGAAGTGCCCAAGGACTGTTGAAGGGTACCATGCCAAATATCAATGAGCTACCCAAGCAGTGTTCAAATCATGGACCAACAGTCAAAACCACAGCTCAAACCCCATTCAGACCACCCTTTATCTGGTTACCTGGATATAGTGCAATCTGCGGTGGCCTATGGAAATAAACATTCCAGACCTTTCAGTAGTCTGAATACTAGCTAGTACTGGCTACTAGCTAGCAAAATAGTCAAAATACAAAGGTATAGACCAATTGCAATTGCTAGGCAAGAAAAGGAAAAAGTATTTTCGCAGGGTCTCTTGATATTGCTATAAATCGGTCAATATCGCAATTGCTATCAGCAAATGCCTATAGACCTAACGTCTAGAAACGGACTAGCAAATTAAGAAGTAACCCAACTGTGGGGCGCATTCGGTGCTGTGGAAGTGTAGTAGCTATTCTGCTGGAGTATATCATAGATGAGGAAAGATTTGTGGTTGGTAGTTGTTTTTATTTTTTGGGTCGACTAGAGCTAGATGAATCTGAAGGAGCGATTGCTGTTCTAAACAAGAGTGAGGATTGAGAGAGGTAAGGTTACGGCTTTTGCAAAGGTAAAACAAAAGTGAGGCCTGAGCCCATTGTGACCAATGCGGCGGTTTTGTGAGCACGGCAGCAAGGGCGCCATTCGGCGTTCTTCTAACACGGCCAATTGTCGTGGAGGGGAATTTGAATATCAATCTTCAGCTCGTACCAGAAATAAAACAATGATTATGCTTGAATATCTTGCATCAGTCATAAATTCACCGCCTTTTCAAGGTCTGATGGGGATGATGGTGTTTCAACTGTGTGGTGGACCAGAGTTGTACCTTGATCCCTGTCTACTCTCGATCGACTGCGGCATCCTCTTGTCTGAATCACACAATTGCCACTGTGGTTGCAGTCATTTCGAATTCAGGGTAGGCTGTCATCCACCATTAGTCCGATACCGATCCAAGGCCCCACCACATTAGAAAAATAGCTAGCGGTATTGCAGTCTTTCGGCAATATGGTAACTTTAACCTTGGATAAAAGTCCATACTACAAGGGAAGTGTCCTCCAATATACGCTGGAATGGCGTAGTTTTGGGTCTTGTTTCAGCCGTGCGTTTGTGTAATGTCGTTTGGACCTCCCTCCACAAACCTTTTCAAATGTGAAGGCCTTCGGAGACAACATCTGAAAATTCCCCATACTACGTTAGTACTTTATCGGTAGTTCTAGCAGTGAATGAAGGTAAGAAAGAGGAGTTTGATTTTTAATAAAACAAACAAGGCAACACATACAAATATAAAGCACAATCTCTTCTAGTCTCCTTTTTCTTCTGTTTTCCATGTTTTTTTGGGGGAGTGTTATTCAAATGTTTTTTTTTTTCGACAGCAGTTCTTGAGACTTGTGGAAAGGTGGGCTGGCCTTTGTGGAAGAGATGGTAGTTTGGAAGATGGCTCGTTTTAATCCTCCTTCTCAGGCGGTGGTGCCGCAGTAATTGCGCCAGGCAGCAGCAGCACTGGCGGGACCCAGTACGAGTTCTCCGGCGTGCACAATCCCTCGTACACTACAAAAAACGCCAACAACGCCGACAGCAAGCCTGTGTATCCGCCTGCCTTTGTCAAGTTGCCCGCCGCGCTGGGGGCTGACTTTGCGCAAAACTGGGCGGCCGACAGGAAGATCAAGGTGACTTCCACAAGCCCAATGAGGATGCATAGCGGCCACGTCGACCGCAGCGTGGTGAGCCACATGCCAAACGTGAAAACAGCCCAGGCCAACACCCACAGCGCCAAAATATCGGACTCCGATGTGCCGTAGGCCGTGGCGATGTCAAACACGTCGGTCAGAATGCAGCCGTACCCGATCCAGAACCCGGCAAACGAGCACAGCAGCGTTGCGGCCCATGCGTTCTCGATCACAATGCACCAGATACCGGCCAACAGCTCAATTGCGCCGGCCAGGAACCAGCACAGGCCCGTCAGTGCGGCGGCGTTCGTGACGCCGCGCACTCCGATGTTGACGAGGGACAGGGCGAACAGGGAGATGGCGAAAGCGGCCACGCCGATAGGGACGGGGTTGCCAAACTTGCGGGAGGGCGCGGGCGAGAACCCGGTGTTGAGGTAGCCTTCAAAGGCGCGGTTGAACTCGCCGCGCTCAAAGACCATGTCGCCAATATGGACGTGGGTGTCGGAGGTAAGGACGCGGGTGATGCCTTTTGAGTCGAGCTTGTACTCGTGGTGGGCGGCGCCCACGACGTAGTCGTCGTCTTTAGAGGTCATTATTACTGTGTGTGTTGGAGAAAGAGAGAGAGAGAGATTATCGAAAGTTGTGGAGAAAGGGGAATATGAGGGTATGAAAGAGGTGTTTCAAGGGAGGGCAATTGGAGGGTTTATATAACGCCCTCTTTTGTTGGTTTTTCGTCGTCGAATTCGAGCTCGGATGCCCATGAAGGCTGCTAGCTGCTGTTCCCTGTCTGCGTGTCCCCGCAATTAGCCTGTGCTTTATGTGTGTATACGTCTGTCTTATATTGCTGGGTGGGTGGTGTTTTTGTGGGTGAACGATCTGCGGGTGTCTCGTTTGGTTCAAGTCTGGCTTTTTAGCTATATGATGTTTACTATTATGGACTATGCTGCTAATAATATTAAGGCAAAATGGACAAAGGCCCATTTCGGAGGTTGGAGGTGAATGATTCCATTTTGCATATGTTGACTATGGATCGATCCGCAAAGGAGCCTTTTTTTAAGGGTTTTTACTGGAAATCATCTACCATTACTCATTTCGATGGCATTCACACCCCACACAGACAGAAAAAAAAAAAGAAAGAAAGACCAGACCCCTCATTGGTTTTCCAAATATATATGGAGGAGATGGGTTTGTATTATTTGAGTCTGGATAATGAAATCCTTGGGACAACGGACGGTTCTTTTTTTTTTTTTTCTCTCTCTCTCTCTCTCTCTCTACTCAGGGCTTTTGACTGGTTCCTTGGCTTTTTCTAGCTACTTTTCTGCTTTTCGTTTAGAAATGCCTTTGATGATGAGATGAGACTTTCCAGTACACTTTTTTTTTTTTTTTTTTTTTTTTTTTTTTTTTTTTTTTTTTTTTTTTTTTTCAAAGGTATACAGTTAACTGATATTGACTGTGTTCCTTTGGTGCTACAAGGACCCCACATTATTTCTTTACAATTATTTCGGAGGTCAGAAGGGCAGTGACTCCAAGAGGAATGGATGTGCGGCTGCTTTTTGTTTCTTGAATTTTTCGTCAGGGGAGTTCTTTTGTAAGTTTTGGATCGATATAGAAAGGAGGAGATGGTTTGATGAGCTCGTATATATACAAGAGTATACAAGAGTATACAAGAGTATACATGAGTAGATGTATATATTCCAATTGTTCTTCTGTATGGTGGTATAGTTGACTCTTGAGATTGTCTTTTTCGTACTTTTTCTACAACGTCGACTTTATATTATAATGAAATCAAGCTTCATATGGTTTATTGCTTTGAATACTATAGTCTATGAGGGGGGGTTGTTAACAACTGAACGGCCGCAATGACGATATCGTTCACATATCCACATGTATACACAAAATCAAGGCGGGGGGGGGGGCATTTAATTCGCGAATATCGAGATCCAACCCTGGTTAAAAAAGACCCTAACCCTGACTACTCCACAATATCATATTACATTGCTAATGTACACACATACCTAAATAATACCATTTCTTTTGTAGTGCACGTGACTTGTTCAGTGTATACAATATTGGCCCTCCTCCTCAATATATATTGCAATGAAATACTCAAAACCCGTCGGGCATCAATCATGAATACTATAGATATAATAGATACAATTCATGAGAGAGATCATCATCAATTAATGATATGATATCAAAGAATTCTCTCTCCAACAAAAACTACCTGCATATTCATATATATATATGGAGAAAAAGCACGAAAATAAAACTTCCTTTAAGCCTATTTATACATATATTCTCTGCTGTATTTGATTTGCTGAAAAGAGCAAAGTGTATACAAAAGACAAGATATCTATCCTTAAGCCGTCCCTTTTCTTATATATGGTCTCGGAGATATGGAAGTATTTTTAAAACGCCTATGATATCCCCAATCTATAATCGTTTCTTTTTTCTCTAGATGACTAAGGGAAATAAAGAAGTTTGGTAAGCAACATCACGTGATATATTGATGACCTTTGTGTATACAGACTCGTTTGTGACATATGGACACAAAATAGGGCCCCATCAACTATACTACCACTAGAGCTCAAAGGAATTGGACCTTGGTTGGCATTCAAATAGAATGATCTTGACTACTCATATATATAAATACTCTTTGCTATGCAAACCTGTACAAGCCTGCAAGATCAATCTCATCTCCACCACCTTCTCTGTCAACCATCTTCAAATGTAATGATCACTTATTTCAAGTAACTCTCTACAAAACCATCCTGAATCCATATAACCAACCCAGCTCTATTCTAGTCTTTTATTTTTTTTTTAGATTCTATATACCTTGAATCTTCTTCAAGTAAGTCAAAGAAAGAAAGAAAAAGAATGGACAGCAGCTACAAGCTCACCACATCCTACCAATACCCCTTCGGCGCACCAACCCCCGGTACCCCCAACTTCCATCCCCACACCTTCCTACTTCCACCACCCGCATTCCTGCCCATTTACCTCACTTCCCTGCACGCCGCCCAACGTCACATTATCGCTGACCTCCGCGACCACTCCACCCTCATGCGCACCGACGCGTTCGAAATGATGGAGTTTCTAGCCATGTTTAGAGGCAACCTCAGGGTCTGGATACACAACTTTGCGGCCATCAAGCAGAAGCTCGAGGACAAGTTGCAGTTGGCCAAAACGATCTACAACAGTGTCTTGAACTCACCCTATCTGCTGTCTGCGCAGTACGAGGGCGGGCCCATCTCGTTCCCGTTCCTGGAGGCCAGGTGCTTGACTGGAGATGTGGGCACAGTGAACCCGCATTTGGGGTTCACGCGAGACTTGGTGCGGTACATGGAAACCCAGGTCATGGCGCTTGGGGTCGCAGTGACCGCGCTGCTGGCAGACCAGATCAGGCTGGTGCAGACCTACAAGTCATTGGCAGCCAAAAACAAGACCTGGGCACGCAACCAGATTGATTTGTTTCGGGAAAAGCTTGAGATTTTGCAGACAGACTTCCGGCAGGTGGCAGGGCTGCAAATTGAGCAGCTGGTAAAGCACGAGTTGGACAAGGGCAGTGGCAGTGGCAGTGGGGAGAGGGTGCGGGGCCAAATTGAGAAGAGACCGGCAAGTTTGTCAGCACCAGCACCTGTATCTGCATCTACGTCGGCGTTTGAAAGTCTGACTTCTGAGATTGATGATGTGTTTGCAGTGTATCTGGGAGAGCTGGCAGATTTGGCGTACCGCAAGAACAACATTGAGCAGGTTGTGAGTATCTGTCTGGGGTTGAACCAGGTTACGTTGACCAAGGCCAAGACTCTGTTGTCCCAGCATGATATGGACCCGCTGGCTGAAATTCCGTTCACGCGGGAGCAGGCTCAACAGGTGTTTACCAAAGTGAAGCACGATTTATCCTATGTCGCAAACAGTCTCCAAGCAACCAAGACAATATTAACAGCAACAAAATCAACCCTGTTGAAAGAGGCAATGAACCTGGAGGGCAAAGCAGCGGCATCGGAGGTGCTCGACAACTTTAGAGCAAAACTTGAAAACTGCTTTACTGAGCTGGCTCAAATTCCGACCGAGGAGCAACTGGAGGAAGTCAAAGAGCAAGTGAACCACGCCAAAGCCCTTCGCAAGAACCTCAAAAACCGAGAAAAGGAGTACTACAATCTAACGACTGCCCTTGATCTTGTGGGCAGTGGTCCGTCGTTTGAGTCGCTGCTGGCCAAAGCACAGATGATTGAACCGCACCCGCCTAAAAAAGCGCAAAAAAGTGTCATGGCGCTGATTTCAAAAGTCTCAAAAGCAGTAGACCGAATCAAGGCTCGCAAGTTGGAAATTGATGCTGATTTGGAGAAAAGGATGGAAAAGCTGAGGGAGGCCCGCCGTAAACGGGAGAGCAGGCTGAGAATATACCACACGGTAGTGCAAGCTAAACATAAAGCGGTCGAGGTAGGAATGGTGAGAGAACTGGCAAAGATTGAAGTGATGAAGAAAGCGCATGACAGGTGTGAAGCTATCAACAAGTCGATTGAAGCTACGTGGAAGCTTCTAGAGGCGACGAAGAACAAGGCGGAAGAAATTAAAAGGAAAAGGCAGAACTATACACCAGAAGAGCAAAAAGCAGAGTTGATACATGCCCTAAATAACCGCGCCAGTGTCCTGACCCGCGAGCTCGCCGCCGCCAAAACGCGGACCCTCCAACTCGAGAGCCATCTCAACAAGCTCAAATCACAGACCTCGTCGGCCACTGCCGTCGTCCAAACCCAAGTCACGCGGGCCACCGAGCTGAAAGCCGTGCTCGCCTATGCCAAGACGGTGGACCTATTCCGGGCCAGCCTAGGTGCTGTCTACAGCCTTAAAGCAACCGAGGCCAACTTGCTGGCCCAAACGGACTGGGGCAAACTGGTATTCGTCCAGCAGTTGAAAATGGCGGCGCTGAAAATAAAGGTAGAGGGAGGAATGTTGAGAGCGCATCGGAATGTGCTGGAGGCGATGGTGGAGCGGGTAGTAAGAGTGTGGGAATTAAAACAGCGGTCTGATTCTGCAGTTTGCAGTGAGAGTGATGGTACTAGTGGTCAAGGTCGTGGTGGCGGAGAAAAAGAGGCAGAAGGTGTAGAAGACGTGGAAAACATGGACCGAGCTGCGCTTAGAAGAGTCTTGGAAGCGGTGCTGAGGTATGGGAAATGGGGCGGTCTGGCGGAAGTGAGCCAATAGAAAAGAGATGAACTGGAAAGATTGTGCGTAATAAAAAGCAGAATAGGGTGGTCTAGGATAGTAATAATGATGATTGTGCTTCAGGCTATGCCATTATGCTCATAGATCTGGACCCGGCCGGGATGTAGGCGCTACTAAACCGCCGTGAACCTGGAATTTTTCAGAGTCAATTTGAATTTACTTCATGCCCTTTAATGAGAATACCAGAAACAGAAAAAGTAAAAAAAAACTTGTTCAAATGGCAAACCTTGTCGTACAATCAAAATCAGCTTTTTATGGTTTCCAGAGAGCGCTAGTACCCTCCTTTTCATCTTCAAGAGTTTGATCCTAAAAAAACAAAAGACAAAAACCAAAAGCTAAGCTAGCGACACCTTCCTGCCACTTGTAAACTGTTGAAACCATTATCAAGATCACTTCCTTGATCTTGATCTTTTCCAGTCTCCATAAAAATCAGGAAGAAAGTCAAAGAGTGAGAGACAACAGTGCTGGTACTCGATGCCTAGTATCCCCGTCACCATGGCTGTATGCCGTTGGAAAGGTGTTTTTTACTCTGAATAGAAATCCTGGACAGATAACAATGACCTGCAATTCATTCACCTCCTTCAGTGCAGCTCAACGTCAAACTCCTCGAGTTAAACGCGTTTAGACCATCTCACACCCATGGATTAGTTGATGAGCATCCGCATTCGCATCCGCATTTTTCAAAAATGATATCCCCTTCAAATCATAGATCTAGACCACAAATATCATATAGCCATGAAGATGTGCTCAAGACCAATGATCCACCCGAGCCTAAGGCCTATGCATATATACCTGTTTCGACCCGCCTAACCCCGCGGGTCCGGCCCCCCCTCTTTCAACCTGCTGCAACCACCCCCAAAAATGACAATATCGCCATTAGGGCTATAGGTCAACTAGTTTGCTGCCATATATATCACAAAAATAAATATAAAAAAAAAATGTAATCTCTAGACCTGGTCTCACTCATCTCTGTAAAACCCTTGCTCAGTCTGTCGTTCATTGGAAAAAAAAAAAAAAAAAAGTGTGGGGAAGTTAAGCTGATCTCAATATTATCAGCAAAATCTCTTTTTTCCAAAAAGATATCTATCATGCTCATGTCATGCAGTCAGCCGTGCGTATTATAACTTTGTCTGTCAACTGGTCACAAACTTGAGTAACAAATCTGGTTAACTCAATCGATATTTACAAAAAAACTCTTGGGTCACTCAAGCTTTTTTTCTTTTCTGCAGCTATGCAATTGATAATACACACATTGTAGATTAAACCCATGGCACAAGTAGTCTGGTTTAGCTATTATAAAAGGTAGACTTGAAATACAAAATCGGCTGTCAATTGGGCCTCGCATACTCTAATTCCATCTTCTATATAAGCTACCTTTGCAGCAAACTCGTGCATCAATACCGATATCCTCTCTTGGCTTGATTTTCGCGTTTTCCTGTTTCCGTTTCCTCACCTTTGCTAACTTCATCCTCAGAGTCTCCGTTTTTACCCTCTTCCCTTTGCTCTTGCACTTGCTCTTGCATTTGCTCCTCCTGCTCTTCTTCCTCTGCTTTCCCCACCTTTTCTTCATTCTCTTCAAGCTCGCCAGCCACATAGCTTTGCTCCTCTATATATTGCTTTGATTATCCATTGTATCTGCAGTTACTAGACGCCCATCACTAGAGTCGTCGCTCGTCGTGTCTGAAAACTCTTTGCTCGAGTCATACACAAACCCACCTGGGAGCGGTGCATCAAGATACCCCTGGTAAAACTTTCGCTGCGCCGTCTCAATGTAGTCAGGTTCCAGTTTTGGAGATTTAGGAAACACGATTACGACACCTCCGGTGCGACGCTTGCTCTGAATGGGCTCAAAGTCCTTGATTCTAGTTAAATCAATCTGAGCAAGCAGATCAGGCACCACGCGTGCTACATTTGGAATGGGATCCTTCTCGCCAAAGACAATCTTACGCGGTCGAATTACAAAGGAGGGAGGACTTTTGTCTAGATGATCCGGTTCTGGGCTTGCCGGTTTTGCAGCTAACTTTTTGCCATTCTTCCTTTTGCGGTACTTGGCCAGAACTGTTCTCAAGCTGAGAACTTCTTTTTCATCCATTTTTTCCGCTTTTCGGGGTTTTCCTTTGTCTTTCTCTCGACTGGCAGTTGACAAATGGCAACTTTGCGCACGCGTTCGCGCAATAATCGCCTCCCAACGCGTGGTAGACAACACAGCGGCCTCTGCCTTTTTGCGAAGTCATTATTGTTGCCGGCATTGATTTTTTGGCATAGTGATAGGATTTTGTGCCGGGCTTGACCGGAAAGTCAAGTTTAGGCATTGCTTGATATTCCGTAAGGGCAATCAACGTGGTCGGCTTGAATGACAACATGAGAAAATGCGCTAGCGGATGCCAGTACCAGTACTGCACAAATAACGCCATGCCCACTACGGCTTTGGCGTTCAAACCTAGCGTCAATGGGTTCTTCAAACCAATGGTAACGTTCCTGCCTCCCGCGTTTAGGATACCCTTTGCAAGTGCAGCACCAAAGTGAACCATTGGATCGCACTCAAGGTTCGCAATGCAATGCTCGAAAAAATCTGTGTACTTCTCGAGCATTGGAAATATTTTTTCATTCTGCTGGATTAAAATCATGGCAACGGCAAGCATGGCGCCTTGAGTAACAAAAGGAACCTCATCTTTCAACAACAAGTCCAAAATTTTGAAAGCGTCTTTGAACCCAGTTCCAGCGCATGCAATGCCCAACGCCAAGGCAACGCCGTACCGAACATGCGGATTATACGACTCTGCCAACGGGCACACCACTGCTGTAAGGGCCGTGTGATTTTGAATGAACAAAAACCCCAGTCCGATTCCTGCCGTCCGCCGAACGTCGTCACTCGCATCCGTAATCACAAGATGGAGGAGTCGTTTAATTGCTTCAGGTTTTTGGGTCCCTGCATATGCAAGTGCCACCGTGAACGCCCCGCCATACCGAAAAATAGGACAGCGTGACTCCAATAGAGTATCAATCATGTCTTCTGCTTCGCTGTCTTGCAGATAGAAG
Source organism: Geotrichum carabidarum (assembly GCA_030556585.1). Lineage (NCBI taxonomy): Eukaryota > Fungi > Ascomycota > Dipodascomycetes > Dipodascales > Dipodascaceae > Geotrichum > Geotrichum carabidarum. The sequence goes on from JAKTUH010000057.1 coordinate 40,598, forward strand.
AGAAATGCCAGAGACATAGCGAGAGATCGGGTAATGCTCTCTTGTTCAGTTGATGCCGCATAGTCAAGCATATCAAGTGCCTTTTCATCCGAGCCTGACCCCATCATAATCAAGCCCAGCGCCAGCCCTGCCGCCCCACCACTCGTATAGAGGTTTTGCTCCAAAACTTGTTCTATAAGATCATAAACCTCTTCATTTTTGGTCGCAATATTACACAGGCCCAGGCCTAAGCAATTTCCGTGCCGAATCACTTCATCTTCGTACCCATGGGCGCCAGTCTCTGTACTCAACTTCATTTCAAGATACGAACTCAACTGATCTCCGTGGTCAACAAGCATTAGACCAATGGCATACAGAACACCCCCTTGTGCATAAGGAGACGGAGTTGACCATTTTTTACATCTTTGTCAAGCATGGGAAGATAATTCTTTATTGAGTCAAAGCCAGTGTAGATGTTTCCATGATTCATCACTCTGAGAGCCGCTACCGCTGTGAACTTGTTCCAGTTGCAAGTCTCTTGAACCCAGGCTGGTCTATTTTGTACGAAAAAGTCAACAGTTGTTCCGAAATACGTGTATGCTGCCTGGATGCTAACAGCAGAGTGGCAAAGAGAAGCTCGCATATCAAGAAGAGCCAATGATCGATGCAAAATTCTATAGTCAATGTCATGATTGTCAGCTATGAAGGTCAGATCATAGTTGACGGTGTTGACGCCCAAGAGAATGGTATGGACAACTTTCAAAAGAAGGGCCTCCTCTCTGAACAAAACTCGCCGTAAAGATACTAAAAAAAATTGCGAGCAAGTGGCTACCATGTCGTAGGCAATTTGGTACGCTGTGAACTTATTGTAAAGCGTATCCCGTGGATCCACCAAACTTTTGAATAAATCGTGCGCTTGCTTATAATCTTCCAGCATCATCACTATTCTCGCCATTAAGAAGTAGTCTCGTTTTCTCAAAATGAACAAGTAATGCACAAACCCATTCAATACCTCGACTCTAATTTTTTTGCTGTTGCTGAAGTTCACGACACATTCAATTGCGTATTCGATAAGTCCCATTCTATATTTATGACGTTGCACAGTCTCATGCTTTATCGTCTCTATAATAAGGTAGCTGCGGCGAGCTTCAATTGCAACGCCAATAGCAAGCTTGTGCTCCTTTGCCTGAATGGTGTGTTGTACAATTGTAGTACACAGTTCTACCAGTTTTGGATCAGGGGGGGTTGTTATCCTGTGATTCTGTCTCATCCAGGTGGAATCCTGTGTAGCCTCTGTGCTTGCTCGAAATATCTAGATAGACAAATAGCTTTTTTGTTAAAACTAGTTTGAATCAATGGCTTACTTACAGGTCATCGTTATTGTAAATTCTGATTTAGCATCAATATCAAACAGATCTCCACTGTTTAGCGCATAATCGCTAGCATTTGCGTATTCCCCCAAATGAAAAAGAATCTACCATTTTAGCATAAGTTAAAAGCTTTGAGCTCATACTTCAGCCGTAACAATGCTAGCAAGAGCCTGAGTAGATGGCTTGACACTAGTATCGTCACATAGTAGTTTACTACAAAATTAGAGAGAACACATCATAGTAGAACATACATATCTGGAATACTCCCAGCAATATCTGCCCATATAACATCAATATGTTCATTCAAGATCTCCAGTGCATATATCTTGAGCTCTTCTTCCGGTTCCCCGAGAATTGCTAAGATAGTGCGAACATTAATGGTAGACATTGCGGTTGTCGAAATAGAGTAACTTCGGGCCAGACTTATTTCTGCGACACAATGTCTGTAATAACTCTTTCTGTACAATTTAAGCTACTTGATACTAAACGCCTAATAAAGAAGTCTAGTGGTGATTCTGAAAGGAGTCTGCTCAAGAGCCTCGTAAAGAGTCTTGATATCCTGTTCACCGACATTGGAGACATCCGCCATCAGGTAGGCAATTTCTCCTCGGGACTCAGAGTACTGCTTTTCAATATTGTTGTTGGCAAAGATTTCGTTCACGGTCTTCAGCACACCAGGAACGTTGCGATGCACGTACAGAACACGGGCACGGTCGGTGTCGTCTAGAGTAAGCGCGCGCAAAGAAACCTCAGGGAAGTTGACAGCACCAACGGAAGATCCTTCGTTAATGTACTTGGAGAGAGCAGTAGCAACCTCAACACCAATGGCACTCTGAGCCTCCTCAGTGGAGCCACCAATATGAGGCGACAAGATGATGTTGCTGAGCTGAGTGAGCTCTGTGGTCCAAGGGTTGAGGGAATCACTAAAAAGTCCCAAGCCGTTCTTAGCAGGCTCATTGGGGAACACATCGATAGCAAATCCAGCCACCTTGCCGGACTGACGGGCAGCAATGAGTGCAGGAATATCAATTACAGTACCACGTGAGGCATTGATAAGGTAGGCGCCATCCTTCATCTGTGTGAACTGGGCAGTAGACATCATGTTTTTGGTCTCTGGGAGCTCCGGCACGTGCAGAGTGACAAAATCGGCCTGACGAAGAAGAGACTCAAGAGTAGGCATTTGCTTGGCGGTACCAAGCGCCATAATCATAAGAACATCGTAGTAAATGACGCTCATGCCCATGGCCTCAGCCAAGACAGAGAGCTGGGATCCAATATGACCATAGCCAATGATTCCCAACGTTTTTCCACGAATCTCCCAGCACTTGGAAGAGACCTTGTTCCAGGTACCAGTGTGCATTTCAATAGATCTGTCACCGAGCTGACGAGCCAGAGTAATGATTTCAGCAATAACAAGCTCAGCAACCGAACGCGAGTTCGAGAAGGGCGAGTTAAACACTGCAATTCCCTTCTTGGCGGCAAACTCCAAGTCAACCTGGTTGGTTCCGATACAGAAGCATCCAATGACAACCAAGTTGCGGGCAGCGCTGAGCACTTTTTCGTTCAAGTTGGTCTTGGAGCGAATACCAATAGCGTGGACGTCCTTGATTTTCTCAATAAGCTCCTCCTCAGGCAACGAGGTCTTGAGAAACTCGACCTGGTATCCCTGAGAGTGGAAAATTTCAATAGCAGTAGTATTAACGTTTTCCAGGAGCAGAATCTTAATGTCGCCGGTGGAGAAAGGTTTCAATGCCTTCTTCTCGCGACCTCCGGTGTATGACATGCGTCGGCGGCCGAACGAACTGGAATTAGGCGAACCCGACAGGAAAGTATTCTGAGGAGAAGTCGAGAGCGACACAGCGTTTGTGAAGGACTGCGAGAGACTGGCTATAGGCTGAGGTTGTGTCATTGCTTTAGGTCTTTGCTTGTTGTAAAATGTAGAGTCAAAGTTCAAAGAACAAAGTATAAAGTATGACTGAAAAGTCTCATGGAAAAAAAATTGTGAGGTCAGTAACCACCACTCTAAATATCTATACGCAAAAGCTATCCTCTATGCCCAACTTTGAATGACAAAACATCGTTCTTGCCAATGTCTATAGTGACATCTTCAGACACTTTGACTCCGCCGATTCCTTCTATGGCTGCCAGTGGCACGTCGCCCATGATTTTGCGTGCAACTTCGCCAACGGGCGTGCCTCTGCGCAACAAGACACAATCCCGAAACACATCGGCTCCACCGAAATTGTGAATGTTTTTGACCGGGTATACAGGCACAAGGTCCAGCACCTCAGCTGCTGCCTGCAGAACTTGCACAACTCCAGTCGAGCCAAATCTATAAAGCACGAGGTCGCGCACGTTTTCGACGCGGCTGACTTGGTTAGCTTATTATTTGCAAATTTAACGTGACTTTACTCACTTGCGGAGCTTTTCATCAAGCTCTTTCAAGTCGGAATCTGGTAAGTCATCCTTTGTATCGAGAAATTCGGTGCCTTCTTCGTACTTGACGTAGCCTTGCTTTGCCAATTTGCGGATAAACACTTCTGTGATTGCAGAAGTCAAAACGGCCTTTGTGTCTGGATGCTTTTTCAGAATCTTTGTTACATTTTTGTCCGCGTCAGGATGGTCAATTTTGTTTAGGGCAAGCACTGTAGGAAACTTTTGCCTTGTAAAAGCTTTGACGACGGTTTGTATATCCTCATCGGACCATTCCTCGAGCGGAGGGAGTTTTAGATGAGCAATGGCACGCGCAACTGTTTTAGCCGTACTACCGTAACCTGAACTATTAACATTTGAGATGAGGGTGGACGAAGTACTTACCACTAAATTGATTCTGGAGTGTATCAACTGTGCTTGATTCTGCTAGAAGTTAGATCGAATTCATGAAAACGGAGTAAACATACTGGTAGCAGTATGGCGTCGCTTGATTGAGCCCCATCGTTCCTTCAAGTTTCCCTCAATCCACCTAAAAATCTCGTCTTGAAGCCAGTCGACATCGTTCAGCGGATCATATCCTCTAACTCATTAGTACTGCTACTGCGTGGAAGGTATACTCACCTTGTGGCCTTTCCTTCAGCATCCGTCGTGCCAGATACATCCACCACATGGATCAGGGCGTCGGCGTGACGCAGATCATCAAGAAACTTGTTTCCAAGTCCGCGACCCTCATGTGCACCGGGCACCAGGCCGGCCACGTCTAGCAGCATGATTGGAACGTATCTGCGGCCATTATTGCACCAGCCGTAGTTGGGTTTGCATTGTGCTTCTTTGCCAAACCGTGAGCATGCACAATCTACCTGTAAGTAGCCTGGAAAATCAGTTTATCGCAAGTAAAAGTATGCAATGATACCTACCTGTAGCCTTATTTGGGTCGATAGTCGTGAACGGGAATGATCCGGTTTTAGCAGAAGCATCCGTCAAACCTGTGATGTAAGTAAACCTGAAACTTCGTGGTATAGGAAAGGCATACTATTGAGCCTATAAATTTGTTAGTCCTTGTCTATGATCTGTGTCCAGCACAACATACGTTGTGGATTTTCCACTTGATGGCTTGCCAACAATCCCAATCAACGGATCTCTTGGCATGGTGAAGATCGTGTAGAGTAATGACTGGGAGGAATGATTCAAAGAAGTAGAGGATAATGGGTACTAATACGCTCAATTACGAAGTAGCTACGCGAGGATGAAATTGATATATAATGAATTAAAGGATTGAATTAGATTTGTATGAATAATTCACATCTCAGCCTAGTTGAAGAACAACTCCAAGCTTACACGCGTTGTAAGGGAGATCATCACGTAAGCTCTCTTGACTCACCATGACGCTTGGAGGGGATGAAGGTGAAACATGGGATCATTCAAATATATAAGATTACGGGCCATATCCAGGGTACCTTTTTAATTTTCTATAGGAGAGATATCTAGGAACCATACCTTGAGTAGCATGTCGAGCTGGATTACCCTACTATTGAGCCCTAATGCTGATCATGACAATTACCCTACGCTATTGAAATCCTATAAATGTACGCTTCACCACCTCATATTCACCTTTCCTCTTTTTTTCTCTTCAAGCAGAAGTTCGGTATCTTCGTATATTGCCCTTGCCTTTTACCAGAGCAATCCGGGTATCGACTTTATAATGCTTCTATTCTAGTTTTTGGAACCATTTTGTATTCATTTTAGGAACAGTTGTTTGGCGATACAAAAGTAGACTGTCTTCTCTCTAGGAGCGGTCGTTACATAGCTTATATGATTAATTTATTCCCGTTATAAATTCAGTTCATTAGTTACATGCGTTTATTTTCATATTGATTAGTTGGCCATGCCCATCCCATAGCAGATGGACCGGACGCCGAGATATATTCCAGTGGCTAGAACGAAAAATGATAGGACAACCATAACGTGGAAAGTGCGACGAAGCTTGATTAATTGAAGTTGCAGTTCAGCGCGTTGATTTTGGAAGCTTTCGCGAAGCTCTTCTTCGTCGTCCTCGTCGCCCATGCCTGCAAGTCTGTATTCCTCGCTCTTGCGAGAAGGCATAGTCGAAGAAATAGTGGCATGGATGCGTTTGATGAGCTTAACACCAACAAACACAGTGTAGACAAGTGCCAAGGTAATGAAAAAGGATAGAGCAACCAGGTCTAGGGCCTGAGAATTGTCGTTAGGAAAGTACGTTGCCTTATCCATGCCTTGCTTCATATGCATCTTCATTTTGGCAGTTTGTAATCTATTGCTTTCTGATTTTTTATGGAGTTTTTGGGAAGAACCTGGTGATGTAGAAAGAAAAGATGATGGAGTGAGAATAGATTGGTAAGATAAAAATTTTATCAATCGCATCTCCACCCGTTTTTGTAACTCTATGTGTTGCCATGACAACATCATCAGTTCAACGCTTCCAAAGCCTTGAGATGAACTCAATAGTTTAGCAACGAAGCCCGGAAGCTTGACAAAGAGAGTCTGGACAAGAACATACAATCTCTTCATTCGCACCAAGATTAACCTTCATACCAAAGCTTGTTGCGATGTTTGCTAGAATTGCTACTTCTACAAAGCCCGCTCTTCGCTTGGGCTCTCCGGCATTGAATTCTCTACGCCGGCCAGTGGCAATGCGCCCCCAGCCTTTGCTTCGCTCTTCAGCTCAGACTAGCTCGCTGCGCTCCTATGCTACTTATAGATCGTTCAAAAACAGCAGAATTGGACCACTTGACTACTTGGGGTTGCTGTACCGGCATTGGAAAGCCGTCACAGTAGTCGTGGCTGGTGGTGGTGTATTCTATTACACGCACTTGGAACGCGCTCCTATCTCGAACCGGCGCCGTTTCATGGTGGTGAGCAAAGAGATGGAGCAGTCTATTGGCTCAGAAGGCTATGACGAGGTTTTGAAACAGTATGGGAGCAAATTGCTGCCAGAACACCATCCACAGGTCCTCAGAGTCAAGAGGATTATGAAAAACATCATCAAGGTGTCAGGACTGGATGATTTGGACTGGCGTGTGCACGTTGTCAATGACCCTTCTGCCTCGCCCAATGCGTTTGTACTGCCGTCAGGAAAGGTGTTTGTCTTCAACACAATTCTTCCCATCTGTGGAAACGACGATGGACTAGCCACCGTTCTGGCGCATGAAACGGCTCACCAAGTTGCCAGGCATACTGCCGAAAACTTATCCAAAGCACCTATATACATGCTGGTGGGGCTCGCCATTTACTTTGCTACAGGATCAAGACTTCTCGACAACCTGATTACCTCGTCCCTTCTACGCTTGCCTGCCTCGCGCGAAATGGAGACCGAGGCCGACTTCATTGGACTCATGATGATGTCCCGAGCATGCTACAACCCGGAAGAGGCCGTCCACGTGTGGGAGCGCATGACCAAGTTCGAGCAGCAGGCACTGACCTCGCTCAAGAATGGTGCAATAGCCGGCATGCCTGAGTTCCTGTCGACTCACCCTTCGAGCAGTCGGCGTATTCATAACATCCAGCAATGGTTGCCTGAGGCAAATGATGCTCGTACATCTGCTGGTTGCCATGATTATTCTTCATACATGCCGTCCTTTTTAGAATGGACTCCCCCTAGGAACAGGGACATGTTTTGATGTTCTAAACTGCCATTGGAACTGTTTATCATAGTAACCAAAAATTAATATACTCTCGAGCTACGATCCCATGAAACAATTAATGTACATGCTTCTTCAAAGGTTGCCATGATGCTTCTTCCTCATAAATTTTCCTCGTTTGTTGAGACTTGTCTGAAAACGTGGACCTAATTTGCTCCCATTGGGACTTGAAATCATGAATTCACAACACAATACTTTCTTTCTCGTAACGGAGTATCCATATGACAAGAGCTTTTCGCGTCAGGTAGAATCCTATAAATTGATTGCAGTATGCTGCCATGGGTCTCAATGGGTTCTCCTTTTCAGCGCCAAACTTCAATAGGCTTGTTCTTATCTTCTCGACCAGCATGATCTTCTCGGCTTACACTGTGTTCGTCTTTACCACTCTGATTCAGGGTGCCTTCAGCAGCCCTATTCCTGACAGCCCTGCTGGTCCTGCTCCTCAGGCTCCCTTTAAAGGTATTGCGCACTATCCGCCTTCCCTTGTGCCCAGCAATGATCTTTCCAAAGTTTTTGACTCTGCGTCAGGAACCAACAATGGGTTCTACTCCGCCAAAACCCCTGCTGGATCAGAAGGCGCGTACAACTACTGCAACATGCCTCGTGTCTCAGCCCAAACTTATCCCAACCCTGTTCCAGCTGGCTACAAGCTGGAGTATGTCGAGGTGATTCACAGACACCACAAGCGCACTCCTTACCAGTCCAACACCTTCCCTAAGGAGGATACCGTTTGGTACTGTGACCAGGCTCCGTTGTTTTCGTACGCAAATAACGATTCAGCACATATCAAGTGGAATGTCTACCGTGATTTAGCTGCGCTCAACCCATTCCAGACTGGACCCAACGGCACCTGCCAGTTTCCCCAGATCACCGCTGGCGGCCTCCACGATTCGAGCGATCATGGAAAGGACTTGCGTGGCGTGTATGGTGGCCTTTTGGGGTTTTTACCGGATGAGTATGATCCTAATTTGATGCAATTCCGGGTCACCAACAACGTGATCACGTCCCAGGTGGCTGGTGGCTTGATCGATGGGTTTTTTGATTTAAAGGGCCAGGGACCTGATTTTGGCGTGCTCATTCAGCCGGCTGCCTTTGACAGTCTGGAGCCCGCTTATACTTGCAATGGAGCTAATACTATCCGCAATAACTACCAAAGCACGCCTGAATGGTTCCAGCATATCAATGACACCCGCACTCAGAATCTCTTTAAGAGACTGGATGCACTTTCTAAGGTTGATCCTAAGGACAGCGGCTGGCATGTCTGGATGGATCACTACTTTGACAACTTGTCTTCTCGCTTGTGTCATGACATGCCCCTCCCCTGCGAGGTCGGCAACTCTGCCAATTGCATCAGCCAGGAGGACGCTGAGCTGGTGTTCCGACTTGCTGACTACGAGTACAATTTCATCTACCGCCAGGCACAGAACTCCACTGCTTACTCTGTTGGCAAGTATGGTCTTTTCTTGAACGAGCTTTTGCATCATCTAGAGGCCAAGGTCAGCGGAAATGATAGCATTGTCTACCGTCATAATGTTGCCCATGATGGTAGCATGTCTGCCCTTTTGGGTGCCCTTCAGATTGAGTACCTGAGATGGCCTGGTCTCGGTAGTGAGGCTGTATTTGAGTTGTGGACCAAGCAGAATGATAGAGGTCACTACTTGCGCGTTTTGTACGGCGGTGCCGTTCTCAGATCAAGTGCGCTTGGGCCTCTTGATATGATTAAACTCGAAGACTTTACGAGCTACATTAAGAGTTTGATTGGTGAGAACGTTCAAAACGTCATTGATATTTGCACTTCTAAATAGGCGTGAAACTTTTGACATAGAGTTGAATGATAATGGCAATCTGATATTACGATCTACAAAATGGCAGGGGGGGGGGGGGGCCAGATCTTGACACATGCATGTACAAATCTTGGTATTGTTCAACAGACTAAAGATCTGAGATTCATGACGTCTACAGTTGAGCTTAGTTGAGATTGCCGTATTGAGTAATAGTTCATTGACTACAAAAGTAACCAACCAGTGTAGGCCTAGTTTCTCAACGTCAGCCTTACACTGAGCAACGTTGCATGAATCGGATGGATCATCGCTCTTGATGTTCTTAAATATGAATGAGCAGAGCACTGGATCAATTTATAATCCAATATAAAACAAATTAATCTATTTATCCTTCTCATCATCCTCCGTATCTTCATCATCACTTCGAGTGTCTGTTGCAGAGTTACCACTGATTACCTTGAGTGCCACGCGGACAATCATGACAAACCAGATAATGGTAATAATCTGTAGCACGCACAGCAGAAACACAAGGGTCCAATGAACGGCTGGAGTGAAGCATCTTACCAGCTCTCCGCTGTTGTCGTAGTAGCACTGCAATGGGATCAGGTTGATTGCCGATGTCATGGCAGTGAAGAGCACATAGTTGAAAAAGCCGTGGCGGCTGACTACCCAGGAAATCATGAACAGCAAGAAGGCAGCATCGCATGACTTTTCAAACTTGAAGTACTTGAGAATCTTGGCGACCGAAAGCTGAATGTCGACTACATCCATCAAAATCAAAATGACATGACCGACTCTAGTATAGTAGTAATAATACGAGCCAATAATCAGCATGCAGGTCACGATATGGTGTGTGAACATTTGGATGTGATCCTTGCGGCGTTCTTCAATGTGAAGCACATAGATTTGCTGGAACCAGCACGCCAGCTGGATGAGATAGTATGACTTTGTTGCAACGGGAAGCTGGTAGTGTGGCCAGCCTCTCCACATGTCAGACGCCGACATCCAGTAGTCTGAAATGTATAACAGGTACATGCCTGAGAGGAAAGAGCTGGTGTAGTAAATTACTGACCAGCCTTGCTCGACAAATCGAGCCGTAGCCTTTTTGCTTCGAAGAGAAGTGAACGATGCAATAAATCTGAGAGTGTGGTCGACCAAAGACCGAGCAAAGGTCAAAGCCACAACGGCGGATAGGACATAATAAACGTCATTAATCCCAATAGTGGCCAAACCAGTTTGAGAATCCACGTACTGGATAAAGAGAAGAGGTGAAGTATAGGGCTTTAATGAGGGCAGTTGGTGAAGGGACACCACCAGCAGTATTGCCGAGAGTGAAAATCCTAGAAATGAGTTAGTACTGGGGAAACTAGTGATCTAGCCATGAGACATACTTGTCTGGTTCTCAGCAAAGGTGGAAGATGCTATTTTCTTTGAAGGCGGTCGTGGCCGTGAGGCAGAGAGCTGTGTAGATGGAGATTTTGGCTGGATCTTGGCCTGGGAAGGGGTCTTTGGTACAATAATCCGTGGAGATGAGGAAACTTGTCTTTTATGGATTTGTTCGGTGGAAAGCGCTTTCAGCACGGGGATCTCCAGGGAGCAAGTTGTCTCTGTGGGGATAGCATGAACGGACACCATGGTAAACTGGCAGTTGGGAAAAAAAAATTAAGAAATGATTGAAAGATTAAAACGGGGTTCTAAGGAAGGTGCGAAAGGGCAAAAGGAGATGCTTCGTTTTTTGATGGGCTTACTTGGAAGGATGGGTGATGAATCAAGGTTGTCAGT